>JAZBGZ010000883.1:0-15948 GCA_037414795.1 Stenodera caucasica | reverse complement strand
TATTATTGATTTAGGTAGGACGGATTGTTTTTTTTTTGTTGTTGGAATATTTTTTGATTGGGGGCCAAATTTTGCGAAATTGTCGTTCCAATTTTATTAAGAAAATTGAAATTGATGACTCAATGACAGAAATATATATATATATAGAGGGCGGATTTTTCTTCAAATTGAAATTTTTCTGGTGAATTTTATTATTATTCAGCTCACGTTACTCAGTTATTGGTTTGTTTGTTTTTTTTGGTTATAAGCGAGTCAGCATTATGTGTGTTTGTTTATTCTGAATGAATATCTGAATTTTTATTTATTCTAGTTGAGGGTTGTTGGATTTTCTAAGGGATGAATTATGAAAATCTATACAGTATCGTTTATGGTTAGTTTACTGTTTTTTTCTCAGGTGGGATTGGTCGATTTTTGGGGATTATTCGAGGAGGGTGGAAATTTGTCTTTATCTGGTAATTCCCCAAATTTAGGTTTTTCACTATAATATCTCTCAACACTAAAATTTCCAATTAATCATCGAAGTTTTCCGGGAATATAATTGTAGGGTTTGGAAAATTTCCACAAAATTGAATTCGTCAAGAATTTTAGCAATCTCAATGGTTGAATTGATTTTCCAGCTGAAAATTCAATGTTTTTGGAAACAAAAATCCGGTGATCTCGTCCGGAAAAATTATCAAAATCATTTCAAATTTCTGTTATCCTCCAAAGAGCATCATCCAGTTTTCCGAATTTCCATAAATTTAGGGGATTTTCGGTGTTTACAGGAAAAAGTTTGGCGTTAAACAAAATTTTCAGTCGTCGTTTAGCTGTTCAAACATCTTAGAAAACTATTTTTGGAAAATCGAATTCTGCTAACAGCAAAACTTCGCGATTTTCTGAAAATTTCCCAATTCCTGTTGTCATTTTCTTCATTTTTAGCTGAGAATTCGATGTTACGGCAATAATTTTCTAGATTTTTTTCGTCAATAATTTCCAGCAAAATTTCCGAAATAATTGAAGAAATCTTAATTTTCTTTCGATTTTCCCATCAAAAATTTCCATTAGTTTTTCACAGTATGGTAAACGAGTTTTCTCGAGCCAAATCTTCTCATTTATAGCAAAAATTTGGACTAATAAACTATCCTACAAGTGAGATTTTTCATTTTAATTTTCCAAATTTCCACAAATTTGAGGAATTTTCCAGTGGTTGTATTTAACAAGATTTTCCAAGCAACAGTTGATTTTCCGTAGAAACACTGAGATTCTCAAACACAAGTATCAAGGTGTTCAAGTTTCTTGTAAAATTTTCATTGGAAAATCAAATTTAATTAGCAGCATTTTCTGAAAATTTTATGATTTCTGCAATAAGTTTCTATATTTGCAGCTGTAAATCCAACATTTCATCAATAATTTTCAATAATCTTTTCTTTGAATTTTCCAAAATCTACAATTAATTTTCCTAGCCAAATTTACTCAATTCAGAGAAAACTCATTCGTACAGTAGTATTCAGAAAAGCTCTTATGCTATCCAAATTTTCATTTGACACTGGGATCTCCACTGATTTATTATTGGAAAAGAAAATTTTCAATTTTTCCACAAAAAGTGCATCGAATCCTGAATATTTGTCTATAGCTCATCGATCACGTGATCATTCCTTATCATTATTGAATTAATTCAAAAGAAAAAATGATAAAAGACTTAAGTCGTTATTTTGCCACACCCTGAAGTAACTCATCTAATTGGACAAAATTGACATAATTGGAATTTTCGCTGAAACATTTCAATTTATCGAACACGAAACTTCAAAAATAAATCAATTTTTATAGTTTTTGTCACGCTAGTCGCCATTTATAATAATATGACTCATAATTTCAGTTTGAAACTATAAATTGTCGATTATATCGAAAAAATACATCACATTCTATATGGCGATATTAAATTCTCAACATAACCCCACTTTAACTTCCATGACAGTTATGACGTGTCATTAACACAAACGACTAGTCTATTTTATGGACTATTCGTAAATGGAAGTATGTCACAGATTGTGATGACAGTTTGTATTTTAGAATCTAGTCAACTTTTTTTTTTTTTGTTTTGTTTTGTTTTGAGTAATTTCAATCGATTTTAAGGTTCGGGTAAAGTGAATTTCGATTCATTTTGTCGTGTAGCTGCTCATTTTTTCGAAAATGAAGACGACGAAGCCTTACAGAAAGAATTAAAAGAAGCATTTCGTTTATATGATAAAGAAGGTAATGGTTATATACCGACATCGAGTTTAAGGGAAATTCTAGCCGCATTAGATGATCAACTCACTCATGATCAATTGAATGAAATGATCGCCGAAATTGATACCGATTCATCAGGAACTGTCGATTTTGAAGGTAATTTTCTCTTATTATACACACAAAAATTATTTTCATTAATTAATTTTATTTTCCGATAGAATTCATGGAGATGATGACCGGTGATTAGAATCTAGATGAATCATAATTATTGATATTTTATTTATTAATTTATTGTTAATGATTGATTTGAAATAAATCTAATAAAAGGTGGTGGACTTCAATTCGCGTATTTCGCACAAATTCAAGATCTACGATCGTATAGAAATCGACTTCTAAAATTTCGAAATCAATTCGAAGCTTAAAAAAAGTAACAAAGACTTTGGAAATAAATAAAAGTTGCGACACTATCTTTTAACAAAAGTAAATCGATATTCGAATCCAGTTCCACTCAAATTTCCCAAAAGAATTTTGTAATGTTCATAAAACTACGATAGAAAGGGAAATATTAAATAATATCAATTAGTGAGAAATTCCGAAGTACTATGAATGGAGAATTCCCTAATTAAAGTAGGCCATTTGTATTTTTGCGTGTATTTATAATTGCCTATCTTCAAGGTGCGCCTATTTAAACAAACAATCGTAGTACTAGTGGCGGGAAATTCAATTATTGCATTCTAAAATAACAGTACTACCACCTGAATCGGATGAAAACTAGCTATTTTCATGAAATCTTTCGAGTCATGCAAACTAACATGCTGCTAAATTCATCAATCAGAACTCTCAATTTTGTTTTTTGATTTTTGAAATATTTTATTTTATTTCTGATAAGAAATTTATTTCTATGTTGTAATTCTTGTATGATTTGAGTGGGTCCCACTTTAGAATGACATAAATTGGGTAAAAGAGCAAAGAACGTGCTCTCCAAGTTGGAGACAACTTGAATTTATTTGCTTTTCCGGTAGTTTGTGTTTGTTCAAATTTTTTGTATAGATTCGTTTAAATCAAGATGCAACTGTAAAAAATTTGGACCAAGCATCTAAATATGGAAATAAAGAAAATTTTTTAAAACAATAGAATCAACTAAAATTCCAAAATAAAAGCCTACTGTCTACTTATATCTAATAATCATTCTAAAGACTAATTTTCCAACTAATTAGAAAACTGATGAAAATGGAAAATTTGCTAAATTACCTGACTTTGACTTCTATAGCTACTTGCGCTTCCACTGCGCGCCTGCAAACAAACAAGTTCAAGTCAACTAGAAGAATTAGAGATGGGAAAAGTGATAGATCTAAAATAGAAAATACTAGAAAATAATTAAAAAGAAAATTAGAACTAAAATAGTGAACGGGAAATTGATGAGAATCAAGCTGTAGCTGCTGTTTAGATGGGAACCATTGCTTCCCAAACTGTCGACACCTATGAAAATGAAGAAATTCGAGTTTGGGAAACACTGCTGCTTCGAAAAATTGATACTACAATTTATTGTAGCGGCAACACAAATCTGTATATTGTTGACAGTATAATTGAATTCATAAAACTACTCGGATCTATAAAAATCAAGTGTCTTACTATTATAAATCTGTTGAACGGTAGCAAAGAACGTAACAAAAACAAAACAATTTATAATCCATGACCTCTACTACATAGTCTATTGCTTTCTAACCTATAAATTTTGTCGGATGGATAAACAAAGGAGTTTGATCAAATATCCGTAACTGAACGACAGTCAATTCGTATTGGACGATTTATTATCATAACGAGTTTGTCCATATTGCGTTCAACAACCACCACAACTCGATTTATCCCCATTTTATTTTAGGGGGTGAAATTCACCCTCAAACTAGGTTGCCAAGACTACATTATGTTCAGTTTAAGATGCCGTATAATTCGTGAATCGATTCCTAATTTCCTGTCGATAATAGAACAAGTCTCCAATATTTTTCCCCCAATAACCTGGAAAACTGTTTTTCTCATACGAAATTTTCCGATATTGTCCCTATCTTGACAGGTCGTACTTCCCAATTTTGATTGGCTTAATTGTGAAGCGAACGCGATGAGGTCTGGAAGAGGATCGAGTCTTGTTTGAGAATAGGGACGGTGGCCGAATACTATCGAGTAGCTCCTTGTTAAATAGTCGACTCTTCATGAAGACTCATTGAAGGTACTCAATGATTGTTTGTGGAGCGGATGGAGTGAAGTCTAGGAGTGGATCAAGACTTGTTCGAGAATAGGGACGATGACCGAATACTATCGAGTAGCTCCTTGTTAAATAGTCGACCATTCATGAAGACTCATTGAAGGTACTCAATGATTGTTTGTGAAGCGGATGGAGTGAGGTCTGGGAGCGGATCGAGACTTGTTTGAAAATGGAGATGATGGTCGAATACTACTGGAATTCTCCTTCGAATTCTTCCATGTAAAAGAGTCCATTATTCATGTCATTTATAATGAGAACTGACTGAAAGTGATAAATAAAGGACGAGTCGAGAGGATAAAATGGAGAACATGTGAACATTGAGTACCTGACTAGTGCCATTATGGTTCATCCCAAATACGCTCACGCATCCATAAATAAGGCAATAATACCTGTATCAATGAGGATAATGACGGAATTCGTCCAAAAACAATAGAATAATTGAGGACATCCGTATTATTCGAAACAGCGCCATCTATTAGTAAAGAAATGCGCCTGTCATTATTCCGCGTAATTTAGTAACGATTGCGGAATTTCGGTGGAATTCGGAAAAAATTTGAATCAAAAATCTAAACAGATCAGGACTCAATCTGAATACCTAGTAATCTCGATCTCGATCTTTATCGATTATTGGCAACGATGATAATCGAGACTGTAATTCTTTGGGAATAGAGATGGGTGCTGCTCATACGTCATAATTACCTTGCTCTTATTTCGTGGAGTGAAATCTTCCTTTGATGTTTTCCGTCTTTTATCTTTGAGAATCATACGAGCCGCCGCAAATGCCATTTTTTTTTGTCAAATTATTATTATTATTATTTATTATTATCACTAATCAATTGAATTATTGATCAAAATTGACTTTTATTATTTATTAAAGAGAAAATAACACATTCGTTATTGCTTTAATAATTTTATTGCTATCAATTGAAATTTTTATTATTTTCCCGATTTTTTAAAGGTCGTTTAGATATTGTTTTTGAATTTAATAAAATTTATTATTGCCATTTTCACTATAATTGATCACTATACGGCCTGTAATTGTCCCTTTTATCGCAATCAAATCGTAATTTTCCGATTGTTCGACTTCCTGAAATTCATGTTATAGTTCAGTTGATTGGAATCAATTTAATTTATAGATTGAATTGACAATGGAATCGAATTAAAAATCTCGGTTTTTTCATTAATACTGAACGATTATATGGAAAATCGATTTTCCAAACACATTATTTTTTTGGTAGTGGAGAAAATCGGATATTCTACAAAAGTTAGTTTTGTGACATTTGGATTTATTGTTAAAGCGGAAAATAATCTCTGGGATCATTAAGGAAATTTATTCGAATGTGGAAAATGATGATTTTCTTTTCAACAACTATACGATCAAATTTCAAAAAATCTGATTGAACACAAATCAAGATCTCTACGCTTTTACTTTAATGACCGTTAATCGATTGTTATCAAATTTCGCGTAATCCCTCAATTACATTGAGCCCTTTATAGCCGATTTTTTAGGGACCAAGGACCCTTATTTCAGCGAGAAAGGGTCTCGATTTCAAGCCTTTACTGGACCCAATCCAATTTGGTGGATTTCAACTGAAATCACTTTTTTTTCAGGAAACTGAAAATTTTGAAAAATTGCTGAAATTCGAATTTTTAGAAGCTGAAAAATCACTGTAAATTACAGCTAATGATAAATAAATTAGGTAAATTTGGCCCTTAATTGGAATTACGAGAAAAACGAGACTCGAGTGAAAAACCAAAGAAAATCGAACAGACTGAAAATAACTCCCTTAACAACTAATTTATCTCCCCATAAAAACAAAACACAACAAAACAAAATACTAAAGGTTCTATCTTAGATCTCGTTAATATTCTAGTCGTCGACTAAACTAATGATGTTCGTCTATAACGAATATCGTTATAAACGATTTGTATCGTATTGAATAATGGGGTGAAATCGTGCTGAATACGAACAAATCACTGTATTGAACGATTTAAGGGCGGATATTCTTCCGGAATTCGGACAAGGTCGTTTCGATGGAATTGAGCCCTAAATTTCGCTATTGAATCGTCGGAATTTACATTCGTC
This sequence comes from Stenodera caucasica, assembly GCA_037414795.1. Taxonomy (NCBI): domain Eukaryota; kingdom Metazoa; phylum Arthropoda; class Insecta; order Coleoptera; family Meloidae; genus Stenodera; species Stenodera caucasica. The sequence continues at coordinate 9,394 of JAZBGZ010000883.1, read as the reverse complement.
GGAAAATTATGAAAATGATCGAAAATTATCCGTTGCGAAGTTCAAATACGATTTTCGAGTAAAAAGTGTAATTTTGGTGGATGCGCCGGGAGCGACAAGCTTGAAATTGCGAATTTTCCCACGGAAATAAACAGTTGAAAATGACCACAATCACACAACTCATTCCGAAATTTCCAAATGCTTCTAGTGGAAAATTCCGAGTTAATTATTAGAAGCGGAAAATTGATGAAAAACTGGCTACAAAATTTTCCCACGGAAACTTTATTAATTAATTTTAATCAACAAAGATGACTGTTTTCAGTTCATTTCCACGTATCTAGAGTTTTTTTCAACTCGTGGAAACCTATCCAGATTGTTCGTTGTTTATTGAACGATTTCAATCAAAATTTGATCTTTGTCTGGAATGTGGAAATTCTGGATCACTCTATCCCAACCCAGTTATTATCAATAGATCCCTTTTCACGTATATCTATCTCTCTCTTTTGTCGATTAGAAACTAGTTTCTAAGCTCGGACCGGAAATCGGATTCCATATTTTGGTCGAATTTCCCAAATTCGAATGAGCGCCCGAAAATATTGAAGTGTTGGCGGAAAATTGATTTCGTCACAAATTGGAAATTTCGCTTCGTTTTTCATTGGAAATTCAATCGACGGTTCTCAAACAATGTCCGACACTATTTAGTTTGGTTTGTCTGGTTTTCAACAAACTACTTTTGTCCCGGAAAATTATGTCGCAAACTATTCCAGTTCAGTTGGATGTTGAAGGGAATTGAGCGAGATTTGAAAGCTTTTCCGAGAAAATCTTGTTCGTGAACTGGATGGAAATCGGAACAAAACAACAGTTTCACTGTTCGAATCGAGGCCAAAACAATCAATCAATTTTCACGAATATGTAAAACATGTCAAATTTCCACTAGAACTGGCAGGTAGAACGGTTTTTCCGGAGAAAAATTCACAGAATACGAATGTAAAGTTCGGCGAAAATGTCGCAAAAAATTGGAATTTTCCGGAAAAATGATGTCCCGAATGAAAATTAATAGTTACACCGGATTCAGAATCTGGAAAAATCCAATTAATGTTTTGTTCCAGAAAAAAATCCAATTAAAATGTCAAACGTCTAAATAACGAGTTTTCCGTCTACTTTTTATTATTTTTTTCCACAATTCAATTTTTATTGAAATCGGAAAATTTCGCTGAAATTTCCACGAACTGGAAAATTAGCGGAAATTCGAGAAGAATTTGAATCTGTCGAGATGAAAGTTCGTTAATTCGAAGCTGCAATAATCAGCGGAATTGATAGAGGTGGGAATATTTGCGTCACATCTCTATTATGATTGGAAGAGGAACAACCGGCCCTTGGAGCAAATCAATGAAAATCAACTGCGAACCTTGAATTTTCTTGGATAAAAGTCGCGAAAACTTCTTCGAAAATGAGCGAACGAGAAAAATAGAAATGCCGGAAAATCTGTGGATTCATCGAAAGTTACAGAAAAATTTTCCGACTCTCAAAGCAGATTGCTTGATTCCAAAACTTCAACTCAAATTGTAGTAGAGATGGGAATATGAATATATTGCAGTCACATCTCTATTATGATTGGAAATTTCGATCGAAATATTGGAAAATTATGGAAATTATTGTAACTTTCGGATTAAGAAAACTCTTGAGCTCTGAAGCCGAGTGAAATTATAGTAGAGATGGGAATAACGTTGTGGATGAACAACCGGCCCTCAAAACTCCAAAAACCACCCTTACAGATAAAAATATGACCCTTTTTTTTATGAATTGAACGACGCAAAAAAATCGTCACGGAATTCGGTAATTTCCATAAATCCACCCTTAAAATATTGTAACAAACTAAATATAACTTATAATAAGTCAATTACGGGGGTTGGTTGTTGTGACAAAAAAAACAAACCGTAAAATTATTAATCCACCCCCTACAAATTCACAAAGATTTAACCGATACAAATTCACAACCCCTTTTATAATTATTGTAGAAATGTTAATAACGAAACACCACGCACCCTCTAATATTGCTAAAACAATAATACTACTTGTATAAGGGGTTGTTTTAATGGGGGCAAGTTTGATGAATTAACTGATTGGGGGTTGTTTATTGTTTTCTATTTGCGCAAGAATTTCTAATTCTAACGCATCGACTTGATGTGAAAAATTAATAAATTAATAAATAGGGGTTGAAAGGGTGGATTCCGTGACTCTTTCGAATTAAGTGTACGCTAAAATTGGGAGAAATTCCGAACAATTCACTATTTTCGGGGGTTGTTTCGATAAGAATTCGGATGTTGGAATTGTGGGTTTTTTCGGGGGATGTTTTTACCCTGTTTAATTCAACACTCACTAGATTTTATACCGATAATTACTCAATCTATTCGGAGTTTTCGATCGATTTGGTGGAATCGATAGTTTCGCCCCAATTCCATTGTCGTCAATTTATAAATTGAATTGATAATTTTAGCGGGAAATTTTCGAATTTCGGTGAATTATTTTAAGGCATTGTTGAGGGCCGACACGTGACCGGAACTTCCGGTTCTCAACAATAACAATAATAACGGCGATGACGCGTGCCAGCCAGCCGGCTAAAGACTGGAAAACTGACTGGAAATACTCGAATTCTCGTAACTGGACTTACACAACAACAATATAGGTGGATGGAAATTTGATATAGTCGCGCAGAATTTTCCTCAACGTCAGCACAATACTGGGCTCATTCTATCCCGTTCTGATCCGTCGCATTTGGTGCATCCATCTCGTTTCGGTTTGTTCCAGTTTTTTTTTGCGTCCGTTCTCTTCTTGAACTCGTGTTCGATTTATTCACGTTTATGTCATATTTTCATTTAATGGAAAGCGTTCGGGTCACGGAAATACCACAAAAAAGGGCAAAATACTCAAAGTGAGCCGTTGGCTTTGGCATGAATTTTCTTGTTTTTCTTTTCTGGGTCGACTTTGAGGTTTTCGAACCGCATTTGAGGCTTCAAAATGAAAGTTTTGAAATTATTTGGCAACTTTCATGATTTTGAAGCCTGAATAAATTATTGTGGTAAGCCGAATTTTCCGAAAATTGACGTAATTTTGATCCAGTGAAGTTTCCCAGCAATTTGATGGAGTCTGGTGAGATTTTTGTCTGAATTTCGCTGAATTTTCGATCAAATATTGCATTTTCCGCCCGGCGCATCCGCCAAAATTAACACAAAAGTTAATCTCGAATTGTGCAAAATTATTGGAAAATTATCGATTGAGGAGCGGAAAATTTCAGATTTTTCCAACAGAATTTCTGAGCACTTTTTGCTAATTTTCCCATCAAATATTATTTAATTCGTCCGGCTCCTCCACCAAGCTCAACGTAAGGACGGTGAAAATTATTGAACAATCAATAGAAAAAGAAAATTTTTGTCTTTGCAAATTTCTGCTTCTTTGATTGATTTCGATGAAAATTTTTGGCCAGCAATTTTCTCCAAATTTTCCCAATAATTTCGCACCAACTCTAAATCACTGGGGGATTTTCAGGATTTTCCGACCAAATTTTCCATTATTCAATGAAATTTATCGAAATTTTTGACTAGATTTTACTGAATTTTCTCCACCAATATTAACGAGAAAACAATACGTATAGGGACTAATCAAAATGTTTGTCATTATTGTAAAGTTATCGATGGGAAAGCGGAAAATTCCATGATTCACGATATTATCGCTCAATTTTACGAATTTTCGCCTCCTTGATTGATTTGGACGAAAATTCGAAGCCAGTGCGAATCTACGAAAATTGCAGCGATCTCTCTTGAAATTTTCCAATTTTCTCACTCACTCAAAATCCAATAATTTTCCGGCTCTTCCAACAATTTCCAAAGATTTTCCATCGAATATCGTATGACTCGCTCGGCTCCTCCACCAAAATTAACAAACAATCAGGAATCGATCAAATCGTACGGAATCATTGGAAAATGATTATTCGAAAATCGGAAAAATGTGATTTTCCGTCTCTCGATTGATTTAGATGGAAATTCACGACCAATTTACGAAAATTGCAGCAATCCCTCCCGGAATTTTTCAATTTTTGCCTTATTTCTCAAACTTAATGTCGGGAAATTCTCAAGCTTTTCCAACGCGAATTACAAATTACTCAGGAAAATTCATCGTAGTTTTCGTCTGATTTCGCTGTTTCCAAATATTGGCGCATCCATCAAAATCAACACAAACAGTATAGACAGAAATTTATTGAAATATTTGAAATTATCGAGAAAATTCAGTCGAAAGGCGGAAATTCGTAATTCAGTGAATATTACAAATTTTCCGCCATTCCATTCAAATCAATATTGAAATGGAAATTTCTGCCCAACAAATTCAACTCAGAAAAATTTGTGAGCTCTCGATGGAATTTTCGAGCCTCTCCAAAATAATTTTCAAGCCCTAGAATCGGAGTTTTTCACCGGTTTTTCAGTCAATTTTCTTTCAAATATTCTCTTATTGACCGGCGCCTCCACCAAAATTAACATGAAACTCAATAAAATCAACAAGACTAACAAATTCGAATAGGAAAATTTTTGAGAACGGAGTCACAAGATTTTTTTCAGGCTCAATTTCTGGTGCTATTCCAACTGTTTGAGAACCGCTGCAATAGTGGTTATTTCCGGTGTTTTTGCTAGGTCAAAATCATGAACTTTGCTAATTATAGAAAGAATCAGGAGTTTCAATAACAGATCTTTTTTTAATGTAATAATGAAGACCGTTTTGTGTGTTGTCCGAAACCGGTACACTTATCAAATTAATTCGTCCTATACTAGCAATATCATCCCTTAATTCCGGGCAATTATAGCCCTTATATTTTAATCCAAATAGAACTCAACGACCCGACTATTAAATATTCATGAAGTTACAAAACAAATTTACATTATATTGTTATTAAGGGTGAATTAATCAAATTTGATAGTTTAGAACATAAGGTAGTGGGATTTGAATTGTTGATTTGACACATTAAAGGGCCGATTATTGTCGAATTAATCTCGACCTTATTGCAAATTTTCGATTCCACTCGAAGATTCGGATCAAATCCGAATTTTTTTCGGCTTCCACGATCTGAAAGGCTCAGTCAAAATTTTCGACAACGATAAATTTTTCTCAATCATTAATTTGAGTAAGAAAAGTTTCAGTCGTCAAAATTTTGGCCTTTATTGTTTTGCATTATTATTTCGAGAGGCTCCGCGCAATTACTGAAGTCTTCCCAAATTTAGGGTCAAAATTTTTTGGGCCATCCCCAATTTCGGCTGAAAACCCATCAAATAATCCTTGAAGCTAGAGATGGGAGTGTAGATCTCAGTGTCACATCTCTATTGGTATCGATTGAAGGGCACTTATAATCGGAAAAATCCTTATTCGATATTTTTGAATTATTTCGGGAGATTATCTCAAAATTACAGTCATTTAGTGAAACTATGACACAATTCCATGAAAATTGGTGGTGAATAATTGAAAAAGCTCATTTGGGACATGGAAAATTAACGAGAACAAAAACGATAGACTATCGTCCAATTTGCTAATGGCCTGGGAAATTTACCCCCCCCCCTCCGTATTTCGGCCATCAAGAATCGATAAATACGGTTCAATAATTAATATCTACATTAAAATATTACATATTTATTATCGATAAAGATTAAAATTTCTCATTATCTTTGATCGTAACTATCAACAAAATGACAAAAAAGTTTCGTTAATAATAAATGGAAATTCTACCTGTCATGTAAACCGACTTCAAAAAGCGAGCTTAATGAAAATGGGAGCGTTATCTCTCCTCTATATCGATTTGGAGTGTCTCTCTTTGATGCATCGCTCGAATAGATATACTCGGAAAACTTGTGGAGGAAATCGCGGAAAATCTCAAACCACTTCGTAATTTCAAATCTTCACAACTCTTGGAAAATATTTATTTGAATGAAAACTTCCGAGAAAAAAACAAATTCTTTGATTTCTCTCCAGTGAGTTTGAAACGTGGTGAATTTTCCAGCTTTCATTGGAATTTCCGCGTCAATATTTTGGACAATTTCCATGAAATTTTCCAATATTATGCGGTTTATAGTGGAGCCTGGCGCATCCACCAAAATTACCACGACCTCAATAAAATCGCTAGATTTTCGACATTTTCCATAATTATCAACCCCTATATATTTTGACCCAATTTCAACCCCGATACAACCCTGATGATGTCTCAGCTAATATTTCTTTTGCTGATAAGCCGATTTTTCATAGGGGCATAAAACCGGTATCTAGAGATATAAATTCACTCGAGATTATTCCACAAAAAAATCAATAAATCGCATATTAAATATAAAGTTCGACTTCCGTTATTGCGGAATCATCCTATTTGAAACCCCATTTAAAATCGTATCGTTGTTGATAAGTCCGTTAAATTGAAATAAGGCGGAAAAAAAAAACTGAAGTTGAAAAGTAACAATTTTTGTCTTCAATTCAAATTTACGAGCAATCACTCTAACTTTAAAATCCCATCTCTATTGCGATTCAAACTCGTAGATAATCAGCATGAATGAGATGATATCGGTGAATGAAGTCCCATCTCTATCGAAATAATCGAGTCGATGAATTTAATTCGGATTTTCGCAAGAAAATTCGATATACAATAAAAATTGAATTTTATTATTTCGATGACAATTCTTTGAAATAATTCCAATTGTCAGGCTGCAAATATCGAGGAGATTAAACTCTCGCGTCCCAAATCCGGGTCGATTTATCTCAATATTCGCAGCAAATCTTCCCATATAAAACATCATTTCTTGGCGGATTAAGATCTGAGGGAGAGAAAAAAACAAATGGAATTCTCTATTTTTATTATTGGACGAATCGAACCAAGGCGGACTTGATGTTCGATAAATAATAATAATAAACAAGAAAAAAACAGAAACAAAAAAAAATAAACAAAGAGAATTGAATATATCGTGTGTGTTTATGAATTCCCACAAATTCCCAATCTAGATTAGATATCGATCGAATCTAGTGAGTTCTGGTAATATTGTCGACTATTCTATCGAAATTGGACGAGGTTATTTATTCTAATGTTGGCAATATTGGTGGATTGGCAATAAATATTCCATATAAATTTTGCGGATTATCTCAACGAACGGCGGTGATTTTTCATCGATTTCGACGATTCAAGTTGAAATAAAACGACAATAAAGAAGATGAATCGATTGAAAATCACGCTGAATTTATAAATAATCGCTCGATCTATTAATTATCAATTAATTACAATTCCGGTCGAATTATTTCATCGTTTGAGGAATTAACGAGAAAGAAATATCGCGAATTCGATCAATATTCCAACTTAATCCAGTCTAATTATTTTCTGTGATTCCCAATTTAGACGATAATCCAGTTTTGGACTAGTCCGACTTTCTAGAACGTGATTATTATGGAAATTGTGGAAAAATTTCGCGGAAAATTCGCCTAATTTTGGATTTTTGATAGCGCGACACGCAATTCTAGCCCGGCGCATCCACCAAAATTGACACATACTTCAATAACATCGTTACCATAACAGATAGCTTCGAATTGATGAAGTTAAAGGGGTGGGTTTTGGGAAATTGGGGGTTGTCGATCATCATTTCCATATTTTCGGCGAGTTTTCCACGACTATTGAGGCGATAATTGGGAAATTACCCTCGACAATTTCCCATCGAAATTTCAGCCGATTAGTGAATTTTTTTAACGTGTTTTGAAGAAAATGCCTTGTCGGGAAAACCTGATGTTGGGGTGGAATTCGATTTTCCGCCGGCACATCCACCAAAATTGACATGTAATCCGGAAAACCCCATCAAAATTCCAGTTATTTAATTTTCTCTCACAAATTTGGGAATTGATGGTTTTCATATAAGTTTGAATTTCCACAATATTTCCCGATTAGTTTCATTGGAGTGGGATTTTCATTTTGAGGGAATTATCCGGATTTTCCCCTATTCTTGAGTTTTGAAAATTCAGCCAATTTCGATTGTAATGTAATCGATATCAAATTACACGGTTTAGTTGTTAACAGCGCCATCTAAGCGGTTATTGATCAACTATCAAAGGGAAATATCCCTCGATAAATTCGAACAATTATTTCATTATCAACTAGATGGCGTCCCAAATCCATCACGAATAATCAATTGAATTTAAATTCAATTTCGAAATTCAATTAAATCACCGATAATTATCAATCAATCAACAATCGACGTAAACAAAGAAATAAACTAATCGATAATTGATTGAATCGTAACTCAATTTATGGTAGACATAAAACTATTAACAATCAAGGTGTATTGTGAATTCATTTGTTTTTTTTTAATTGCATTATTCGTAGAAAACGAGCCGAATAACGAGCAATTAATTCGCTGAAAAAAGTCTCTGTTGTGTTGGAAAATTGGAAAAGTCGGAAAATTCAAACTCCACTATTCGGTATGTTAATTGCCATTCATCTATTTTCAATGTGGAAAACTCAATAGTAGTTGTAATTATTATTATTATTATTATTATTGTGATTTGAATCACGTGATTTGCGGAAAGATCAAAAGAAAATCACGTTGGTGTCAGTTTCGCTTGATTTCGTATTCAATTGTTTAACGTGAAAATCATCCGCTTTATTCTCTGTATGGTTTCATGGCAACCGGCCATGGTTCAATTTGTGGAAATGAGCCCGATCAAGTGGACGGAAAATCGCTATTTATTCTTCCGGGAAATTTTATGACACCAAACTCAAAACCGGAAAATGAATTAGAAATAGTTCCTGCTCCTATTTCCGAATATACATTTTTCACAAAAGAAAAGTCCCAAACTTGGACTATTTGATTTCGAGATTTACGACATGATAAATCGCAATAGCGCCTTATTTCATTTGTTTCTTTTTTTCGTCTGTCATAAGATCATTTGTTTTTTGTTTTTTTTTTTTTGTGATTATCTCGAGTTTGGGCGCTTAAAGTAACAACATAATTTCGTTACGAAAAGAATTTGTGAAGTGGAACAATGAAAAACTCATTAACGTTAAAAGCATCGTTGGAAAATCGCGTGGAAATTCCAACACTTTCCATGGTATTTTCCATTCAAGGTTTTTAATTAATTTAACGTTCATCACATTTTATCTTTCAAACGAAATTGATTAGTTCTTTAATAGACTTTCACAATTAAAAACATCAAATTCGATACAAATTAGTTTCAATGTCAATATTAGGGGTGGTTTTTTGGGGGTGATTTTCATGTCTGTTGAACATTATCGCGTGTATAAAAATAATCAACTTCATGGACGACCAAGGGAAATTTAGTATATTTGAGTTTGAAAATTCAGCTTTATAATTAGGGGATGATAAAAGGGTTGTGAGATATTTAAGTCGGAAAATCG
>JAZBGZ010000882.1:14197-24794 GCA_037414795.1 Stenodera caucasica | reverse complement strand
AGATATTTTATGGTGTTTTTACAGCAACTGAAATAGCCTATTATACGTACATTTATGCGAATGTTTCAAATGAACATTTCCAAAAAGTCTCATCACATACAAGAAGTGCTGTATTATTTGGACGCGCCCTATCCGGCATTTTATCACAAACATTAACATCAACAAATTTACTAAATTATCAACAATTAAACTACATCACATTAGCTTGTGAGTTGACTAAATTAAAATCTATTCGGCTAAAAAGTATCGAGACTATTTCAATAGACACGCCTACTAAGCATTACAATCACCAATCATAATCATCATTGTCTAAGCCACGCCTCTATACTTCTACACCGAACAATCTAACAATTTTCTAATAAACAAAATTTTTATAGGTGTTTCTATGGCGACTATATGGGCATTATTTCTACCATCAGTAGATAAAAGCATCTATTTTCATGCTGATACAACAAATCAATTGACAATAAAACAAAAAATCAATTATGCTTTTAAAATAATGAAAGATCATTTTTTAACAGCCTATAAAAATTTTTATACATTAAAATGGTCAATATGGTGGTCATTAACAACATGCGGTTATATACAAATCGAAACTTATATACAACCATTATATGTTTCTATACAGGGTGATAATAAAGTTGCTTATAATGGTGCTGTTGAAGGTATATTGACATTTGCTAGTTTTCTAAGTGCCTTATTAGCTGGTTATTTACATATGAATAATAATTTTTTTAAAAGTGAACTATTTTTAACATTATTATCTATGATACAAGGTATATTTATAATTATATGTTCACAAACTGATATTATTTATGTATGTTATACTTTATATATATTATTTGGTATAATTTATCATTTTATGATAACAATAGCTAATGCACAAATAGCTCAAAATATATCGAATGATAGTTATGGTTTAATATTTGGTATAAATTTGTTTGTATCGTTAATTTTTAATTCGTTATTAACATTGTTTATTGTGTCAAAAGATGTCGCTTTACAATTATCACCAAGAGATCAATATATTGTTTATGGTTCTTATCATATTTTAATAAGTTTAATATTTTTCATATTTGGTTTAAAAACGATTTTATCACACTGTAAAAATATTGATAATAACAACACCAATACTGATCAAAATCAACTAAAAACAATCACATAAATTGATTTGTTTTTGTTATTATAATTGAGGTTATATCACTGTATAGCCTACTTTTCAATTAGTTAATTAGTTTTGTTATTGTTTTATACCTCATTTTTTTTTAATTGTATTTTATAAATTAAATTATAATTAAAATATTTTTTTTTTCAAATAAATAAATCAATTGAATTAATTAAAATTTAAACTAAATTAAAATTAATTAATTTAAAAAAAAAAAACAAAAAAAAACAAATTCTATTTTATAAGAGAAAATTCAACTAAATGACAAATTAATTACTAAAAATTGACGTTATCGACTCAAATTTGTAACGTAAATATGTTTAAGTTCGGTTTTTGGTGAATTTTCAAATAGGGCAGCCCTATTTTGACCTTCACCTTTTTTCACCCAATGACCATAAACACGAAAAGCACAAGCATCAACTACCTGTAAACAAAAAAAAAAAATAATCATTTGAATAATTATCGATTTATTAGAATAAATTATTTCCATATAGTGTTTTTTTTTTGTTGTCAAAAATATTATTGTATTAATGGAATTTTGGAAATTTCAACTTCAAAATCAAAAATTTTATAAAGTACAAAAACAACATATACAGGGTGATTGAGATTCGATGGCCACCATGAAGATTTCAGTTATCTTAAGTCGTAGATCTACGATTTAAATTTGACAAAGTTGCTAAATTTTATACTCTTCAATAATATGCAAACAATTTTTTGGTAGATGAAACCGTATCATGAAAGATTCCAAAAATTTAAGAAAATCAAATTTTAATTATTTGGCTATAATTTTTTTATTCTTCAAGATTTTTTAATTTTGCAACTTTTAATTTTTCACCTCATGTTGCTATTGGTTTTAGGATCTATTGATTCGTTTTTGTTTAATAAAATCAATTTCTTCATTACTTATGGACGCCATTTTGAATTTTAACGTAATTCGATAACATTTTTTTTTCTCAATTCAACAATGTGTCACACATGATATTTTGTAAAGGTTAAGTACAAAATATCTTAAAAACAAAACTTAAGATATTCAATATCATCTAGTTACCTTTAATCTAATGGTGACCATGGAAACGTTTGACAAACAAGCCATTATAATTGATTTTTGTTTTGTTTCCATAGTTACCACCAGTTCAAAGGTAACTTGATGATACTCAGTATCTTAAGTACCTTATTGTACTTTAGCTCTAATCAACTTGTCAAAAGAACTTCAAAATCGAAAAAAAATATAAAAATATTTTCTACAAATTTTTCCAAACATCGAATGTAAAAAACTCACAAATTGGGTCAAAATAAAACTTCAAAAACTTCACCAAATATTTTCGATGAGTTCTAAAGAGTTTTCGATAAATTTTTGATACTGGAAGAAGATTGTCAAAAATATGACTGAAATCGCGAAATTTTCGATAATTTTGGAAACTCCAACACAACTCCTATTAATCCGTCAAAAGAACTTACAAAATAAATTCAAAATTCTACAAAATTACATCAGAAAACACCAAAAAAAAACCTCCATTAAATATCCCAATTTCGAATAAGAAAACTCACAAGTTCACCAGAAAAAAACTCCAAAAACTCCACTAAATATTTTCTACAAAATCTACACAAAATTTCTCAATTTTTTTATGACTTTTTTCTATAGGAAATTAAAAAAAAAAAACGTGTTGAAAATTCCAACACAACTCCATTTGATCTGTCGAGAGAAACTTCAAAATCAAGAATAAGTTTAGAATTCTACAAAATTAGACTGAAACTCCATTAAATATTTCCTGCAAAATCTGTAAAGTTTCTCCACACAAATTTTTCCAAATTTCGAATGAATTTTGAAATTCAAAAAAAAAACAAAAGCCAAATTGTTATAATAGATGACCCAAATCCATAATTTTCACAATATTTTGTTAAATTATAGGAATTTTGTGAAAAAAATATGAAATCTATCAATTTTTTTCAATAGAAAAACTTCAAAAATTCCCCAATCCAAATACTCACTTTTCTCAATAATTTGATACGATAAGGATCCATACGAGCCGTATCCAAACTAAGTGGTTCCGGTGTAAAACGTAATCGTTGTATTCGAACCATTGCACGTACAACTAAAATAGCCCATTGGAATTTTTGTTTCGGATCAAATTTACGTTGTTGTAATTTCTGTAAATCCAAAAAACAAACAAAATTAATAAAATAAAAAACTCAAAAAAAAAAACACAAATAAACAAACAATTGAAAAAAAAAACAAAAAAATTAGTAGATTATTAAACAATAAAAAACAATGCTCAAAAATTAGTCCAATTAATAAATAATTTATTCATTTTTTTTTTTATAATTTTTTTACCAAAGCCAACTCATTGATTCTACTGATTCTACGACTATTTTTTCTTAATGAATTTTTCAATGGTGCAATATCCTGGTCCCATAATTGCTAAAAATATTTTACCACATTTCTATCATCTATCATTAATTAAATTATCAAGAAATTTAACAATAATAGATAATTTTTTTCTTAGAAAAAAAACAAAAACAAAACGTACCATCGTTTGGAAAAATGGATGTTCTAAAGCATCAGCTATTGAAATTCTTTGTTTCGGATCCACAACCAATAAACGTCTAATCAAATCTTTCGGAGGCTCTACCATAAAAACAAAACAATCAATTATCTTCATTGTTTAACAATTGAAAAATTCGTTATAATTACCGGAAACATCAGCCCATTCAGGTGATGAAAATGTATATTTTCCTTCCATTATATTTCTTAACATAAGCATCTGTTTACGATTCCAAAACGGTGGACAACCTACCAATCTATAAATAAAACATAAATTTCAAAAAACAAAACAACAATTAATTCAGAATTACTCACAATGTATACATGATAACACCACAAGCCCATCTATAATAATTAAATTAATTAAATTTTAATTAATTAAACAAAATTTTGTTTTAATGAAATTTTCAACCTACATATCAACTTCATATGAATAACCAGGCATATCTTCCAACATATTACAACGTATAGTTTCCGGTGCTAAATAACCAGGAGTACCACACAAATCTAAATAAAATTATATAATTAAATCAATATAATTAATTTGTTAATTACGATTAATTACCGTATAATTTTTCACCATCTTTTAATATTTTAGCAAATCCAAAATCGGTAATTTTTATATTTAAATTATCATCAAGTAGAATATTTTCCGGTTTCAAATCTCTATGTACAATTCCTTTACCATGAATATGGGCCACACCTTCAAATACTTGACGCATTATATATCTTGTTTTTTTCTCCGATAATGTAACAACTGATGTTAAATAATCAAATAATTCACCATTTTTACACAATTCAAATACAAGAAATATAAATGTTGTCGATTCGAATACATCCTGTAATTCAACTAAAAATACCACAAATTTATTATACTTAAGTTGATTAATGATTGTAATTACTTATGTAAGGATGTCCAACTACGTGTCTGAGTATGGCGATTTCTTGTTTTGTCGCTTCTTTAGCCGCTACTCCATCATCTCCACTTAAATCGATTATTTTAGCAGCGAATTCTTTACCAGTTTCTTTTTCTATACAACGACGTACAGTCGAACTGATACCACTAAAATTATCATAAATTTAACAACAATTAATTGATGAAAAGTGGAAAATTTACCGTCCCAAAATCTCTTTGGGCTCATATTTGGCATAAAATTCTTTAGCAGCATCCTGATCCGGTAATTTATCTTCTTCCTCTTCTTTAGCCATCCTTGTATAATTATTATCAATTATAATTAATTACGTTGTAAAAGTTACTTGATTAATTACGAAAATCTAAAAATAAATCGAAGACAATGAACAAAAAAAAAAAAAATGTGCCAATTGACATTACCCTTCACAATACAATAAAGGTTAAATTCAAACAACTTACCGATTTTCAATCAAATTCACTTAAACCAATGACGTAATTTTATCGTTACAATTTCCACGAATACTTATCGAATTTTGGAATTTTTTTGGATCGAAATTCAACGTTTCGAAGTAAATCGTTTTTTTTTTTTTCATCAACTTTCAACTTTTGTCGCCATTTTTGAAAAATTTTCTAAAAAATCCGCCGATAATACAGCATCCTACACGAATAGAAACAGACATATCTCAATAATAATGAATAAGACGGAGATGAAGAATTTAGTTCGGTAGTCTGCCTCTAGATTATGATAGCGTAGACAATACAGTAATGCTCAAACTTTATTGATTTGGCCTTAAAAAATATGAAAAATTGAATTAGATTTCGATAAATTAGACTTATAATTAAATTAATAAGATGATACTTGATTGAATAGAACGATCAACTGATGGGATAATTATGGATTAATTATAAATTGGCGTGATTGTTTGGTGATTGCTGGTTGGAGGAGTGACCGATCATTCGTATCTCAACATCGGCCAATTACGTCAACTACACGAGTCCAATAAAAATTTTAAAATTTTCTATTTTAAAACAAACAATAATGTGGAATCTATTTAAACAACAATAACAACAACAACAAACAGTTCAATTGAATATTTTTCTATTTCCTAAATTGAATATTCATTGAACAAAATCAATTGTTTACCGACGGATTAAAATTCAATTGTTTTTTCAATAATTTTCAGTTATTCAATTTCGCCAAAGGTGTCTTGATTGTCGCATTGTTGTTACATTAAAGTTTGGTTATGTGTCAATAATAATTTTTTTCTTTATCAAAATTGGAAACTATTACGGTGAGTTTTCATGGAATTCCAATTAAATAATTCTATAATAATTCAATCAATCAATTAGAATTAATTTGTCATTTATTAATTGATGATTTTAAATGCGAGAGAAAAAAAATGGGGTTATGTTATAGAAATCTAATTTTAAAAATGATTAAAACTTGAATTAGATCGAATTAATGTGAAAAATGTTCAATTTCGGTAATTTATTCGATAATTATTAGGAGAATTGATAATTAGATTTTGTTTTTAATTTTGTGACGTCACCGGTATTCTTGAATTTTTTCCAATTATTTAACCAATTAAACGATTTTTAAGAGTTTTGTTTACTCTGATTCTTGTTTTTCCATTGGAAAACTCCACTCTCAATCATTGATTATTAATCAGTATCCTACAAAAAAATAATAATTATAGAAAAATCTAATTATTGGAAAAAATGACCAGGCAATTTATTTGGATTGAATTGAAACAATTGATATAAAACAATGCTGTATTATTGACAAAAGTGAATACTAATTTGATTTAATAATAATATTGAAATCAAAGTTTGAATTCAACATAGTTAGCTTTGTCTTTTGTTTAATCACTATTAGAAACAAATGAATGAATGAATCGTAGTAGACAGATCTTATCTTGAATAATAAAAAACCGAAAATAATCTTGATAATAATAATCTATAATTTTACTATTATCATTATTATTTTTTATATTGTTATAAAACGATTTCATTTTAATATAATTCCATTCTAATACAAACTAGATTTTGATTGGTCCATTTTGGTCACCAGATGTAAATCTTGATTTCTGATTGGTCGATTTCAAACAGACCATATAGAATTATTTTTTTCGCTTCGAATCAGATGATCGTCTAATTGTAGCCCGTTATACCGAAATTAACTGTTTTCGACTAGAATGAATGGAATTTATTTGGAATTCCATTATTTTTTCTAGACATTTGTATCAATTTAGTCGTTCTTGTAATGTGGAACAATCTCAATTGATAAACAATCAGGTTATTATTGAACTTTTGTCAAATTCCTTGAATATTTTTTTGGAGAGGAAAAAACAAAATTGAGTAATTCCGCGTTCTAGACTCGATTAGTCTCAAGAACGCTTTGTATTATTTTTTTTTTGTTTTACTGAAGTATCTCGATAATAATAATAATAGTAATAATAATAATAATCAGAATAATTGGAAAAAAAATTGATAAGACGAATATTAGCAACATTCAATAATTTTTTTTGTAATATAAAAAATGGTCATTCGTTATTCACGCTTCAATCAAGCGTGTACGGTTTCGGATATTGTTTTTTCTCTTTCTTTTTTATCATTTCGTTATCACTTTAAATTGTGTCTTATTATTATTAATATTATTATTATTGAAGTTATACGTAATTTAGATTCTAATAAGAAAATAAATGTCCTGACAAGGGTATTTCGATCTTTTTGGTCGAACACGTCAAGGTTATCAAAAATTAATTTTTTGTTTATTTTCAAATAATAAATTATTCAATTAAAATCGTTAATTTTGGTTCGATTTCAGTTCATTCCAAATCGAACACCAATTAGATCGGTTATTGCCAAAAAAATTTTTTCTTAATTTATAATTTAAATGGTGCATGTCGATCGACTTAATAATAATAATAATCATCATTTCAAATGTTTTAGTGTTATTTATGTTAAAGACAATTTTCGAATATTTCTGGAATATCAACAATAACCATAATCTAGAAAAAGGTGAGATTATTTTTATGTTTTTTTTTCTCATTAAATTTTACTAAAATTTACCCAAAATAATCTCCAATGTCATGATGATGATCCCATTTCTGTGACCTTGAACCCATCTTAAATGTCCTTGTTCTGTCAAATTCTCTACAATTACAATTGTTTTTTTTTTCTTTTTAAATTTTCTCATTTCATGACAAGGAAAATATGAAAAGTTGTTATTTTTTTTTTTTCAAATAAAATTCGTGTTAAATTACAATATTTTCCATATAAATATGTTGTAATGTTGATAAGATGAAATCGAAAGTCCATTGTTACAAAAACTATCACTAATTTCAAATTGTTGTTAGAAGATATTTTTTATCACTTTTATTTCAATAAAACAACAGTTGAAAAAAAAAGGTATAAATTCTGTAAAAATCGTAATTAGACTCAAATAAAATTAGTGTAATTCTAGTTTTTTTTTTTTACCACCGAATTTCGTGATTATAAATCTTCAATTTTCGGTTGTATTTTCTCCAAATTTTCTCCAATTGGGCCCTTTCCTCATCCATTTCTAACATAATATTAGTTTTCTTTTCATTATTAATTGATAATATTGTATTTTTAGATCATTTTTTGGTTGATTATTACATCATTTAGACATTGATAAGATTAAAACTGTAACAGAAGCCGGTCCTGATTATTGAAAAAATTATTATAATAATAAATCATAATTTTTCGATTAAATCGAATATATTTAACATAATTATTGTAATTTACTCATAAATATTCATCTTCTTCTTTAAATTCAAATATATTCGATTGAAATATTTTTTGAGGTTATGTCAGCTAAAACCAAACAAATTCCAATTGTATAACAACTCACCCTAATTGTTTTGTGAAATTATAATAATTACTGATTTTTATCGAAATTATGATAATTGTAATTATTTCCGGTCATATTAGACGAGTTTTTGATCAAAAAACCAATTATAAAACAATAAATACATAATGGCGTTGATGACGTCACAACTATTCTACTCCCTCTCTTTTATGACGTGTCTAAGGTTCATAAGACAGATCCGGCTTCAGTTTGATTTTAGTTTAATTACAATAATATTTTTTTTTTTGTTGATTTATTAGAAAAATCATCTAAAAGTGGCAATAGACGAATTGATGACAATATGGCGACCGATTCTGAACGACAACAACAAAATGGTATTGTACAATGGACATTGGGTGATGAAAATTTGGAAAAAGATGATACATTTCCGGTGGATGATAATATAGAAAATGGTGAAAATTCACCAACATCATCATTAACATCATTAGATAATAATCAACAAAATGGCACAATGTCAGCAGCTATAGCACAAAAACTTTTAATTGAGAAACGTAAACAACTTAAGTAAGATATTGTTTTTACACAATTTTATTGATATTAAGTTTAAAAATATTGACATTTCAATTTCGATCATTATTATTATTATCATTATCATTATTATCGAATTAATTTTAATGTGATTATGTTTGTACTGAATGTAAAAAGTTGTAAATTCATTGGCCTCGAGACAAATAACAGTTTCGCCCCACCAATCTTGAAAAGTTTCACAAAAAATTCACGAAATTGAATTCCCCACGATGAATATCCCCCGTTTTTTGTTTTTTTTTTTGTTCATCAATAGTTTCAAATCCATCCATAAATTGAATTAATTAATTCAAAACAAAAAAACATTAATGACGTTAATTACTAAAAAAAAATGGAAAGTTTGCAAAAGAGTACAAGTTATACCACTCATTACTAAATAATTACCTAGTTTTTTTTTTTTTAATTTTATCCAGTTGTTGTTGGATCGTTTCGTTTGTTTTGTGAATTCAGTTGTTTATTGCAACGTAAGCTAACAACCAATGAAATAGTTTTCCATTAAAAATTGAAAAAAAAAAGATAGTAGGCGCTGTTCTTTCACAAAAATCAATTCTTCAATTGTTTGATTTTATTTTTACGATTCAGACTAAGTGATTTATTTAAAAAAAAAAATTATTTAATTAAATTATGTTTATTTGGTATTCAATTTAAATAATAGTGCCTCGTGTATGTGCCTATTCAAAAAAATTAATCGATTATTTATGTTTACAAATTTTTAAGGTTATATTATAAATTTTGTTTTTTCTGTAATTATTCTATATTTTTTCTTGCATAAATCTCGTCCACTAATTATTTAATTAAATTCAAATTTAAATTATAGTGTTGATATTAAAGAATAATCGATAATTATTCTAAAAAAAATATATATATTTCAGGTTATGTTGCATTTTTGTTTTTTTGTTATAGTGAAATTTTAGAAATTTAATTATCGGAAAGTTGGTATTTTAATAGAGAAAAAAATTTTCATTTGTTTTTTTTTTTTGAAAATTTATTAAATTTGGTGGTTGCGCTAATTCATTAACCTCGAAATTATTTCACAAATTCAACGTAATTTCAGCATAATTAAACCATTGATTAAATCAAAACTAATCTAATTGATAACGAATCAATTGATTAATTAATTGATTATAATTATTTTTTTTTTTTTATAAAAAAAAAAAATAATTATATAAAGAAAATTTGCATTTTATTGTTGATAAAATTGAAGGTTATTGTAAGAATTGATAATAATTTTAATAATAATTAATAATAAAAGTGAAAAATTGATAATAATTGAAGAAAATGTTAAAACGAACATTAAATCGTCGAAATAGTAAACGTTTTGTTATTGGTGATGGTGATGATGATACAGTAATAACACCATCAATTGAAATTACAGTAACTGAAAATAATGATAATAATAATAATAATAATCATCATAATGATAATGATAATAATGCACGAAATTCGGAATGGTTAGCTGAATCATCAAAATTGAAACCTGGAAAAACGCTCACGTAAGAATCGAAAACAAAAAAATTGAGATGTCAATCAAAAGTTTTATATAAAAATTTTTATTTA
>JAZBGZ010000881.1:16526-26746 GCA_037414795.1 Stenodera caucasica | reverse complement strand
AGAGAAGCTATTCCAGCTTATATGAAATTGCAAGTAACACTTGATTATCTGTCTACCGGAAACAGTCTCAGAAGTATGCAAAAGTTCTATAGAATTTCTATGTCATCAATATCAAGTTTTCTCCCTGAAATACTGGATGCTATTTATGAAGCGTTATCGGAGTACATAAAGGTAAGTTTGTCATGTACATATAGCAGCAGAGAAATGTAGCCCTGCTCTACTTTGTATTAGTGTATAGGTACGTTTTTAGGGTTACATTGTAACCCTTGTTGCGTTACATTCCTCTGAAACTGTCAAATAAGTATTTATTTTATTTCATTATTATTTTATCATATCAATTAATTGTTCATTGTTACTCACAGGTTCCAAATACAGAAAAAGATTGGAAAAAAATTGAGAATGGCTTTAGAAACCGGTGGAACTTTCCCGATTGTTACGGCGCATTGGATGGAAAACACGTTCATATTAGAGCACCACCTCATTCTGGAAGTGATTTTTTCAATTATCACGAAACATTCAGTACTGTGTTAATGGCTTTGGTCGACTATGACTATTGTTTTTCCTACATTAACGTAGGCTCAAATGGAAGGTCTTCAGATGGCGGGGTATTCCAAAACTCTGCATTATTTCGTGCATTAGAAAATGGTACGCTACCTCACAATGGCTGTATTGTGGCAGATGATGCATTCCCTTTAAAGCCGTATCTCATGAAACCATACTCACGTACGCAATTAACTACAGACAAAAAAGTATTCAATTATCGATTGTCAAGGGCAAGGAGAATTGTGGAAAACGCATTCGGCATACTAGTGAGTCGCTTCAGGGTGTTTGAAAAACCAATATCCCTCCGGCTTGAAGTAGCTAAAAAGATTATTCGTACTGCTTGTAGTTTGCACAATTTTCTTAGAAAAACATCGACAAATGACTATATGCCTTTAGGATCATGTGACTATGAAGACATGGATAGAGGTGTAATAATTGAAGGTTCTTGGAGATCAGAAAAACTGAATCTTCTTCGCAGTATTGCAAACGAGGGTATCGTAAATCCAACTAGACAGGCAAAACTAATTCGTGATAAGTATAAAGAATATTTTATGAACGCAGGTCAAGTTGACTGGCAATTACGTATGATTCCCTAACTGTATTTTATTGTATAAGTAAATAAACATAAAAATTCATTCTTAAATAAAGTTCATAAAAAAAATTAATCAAATTATTTCCATTGCTTCTTCAGTTTTCTCCAGATTTTCTTGGGATGAATCATTCGTAGGACTAGAAGTCGCTACACGTTCACCAAAACAGGTTAAACCAGATGTCGATGGTGCCTGTGGTGATAGCAACGGTACTGAAGACCAGCTAGTTGCTGAGCAGGGTGTGGAAAATTCTTTAACTGAATTCATAAAAGGATTTTGTAGATCATTCAATCTACATCTGGTTAAAATCGATTGAATTCGCTCCTGAGCGACCAATGCTTGACTCTCTGACAGTTTCTTCAACTGTGCAGTAACAGAAGCTCCAAAAATGTCAAATTCTGTCTCCTCCGTCTTCTCATTCAATAATTGCATATCTTTAACAATGCTAGCGATTTTATTTAATTTTGATTTCTTAGATTTTGGGGATTTAACTGTTTCTTGTTGCTTCGGAATGATTTCAGTCGATGTACTTTGATTTGAATCAAGTGGACTTGGTGCAGATTGTTCCAGATTTTGATTGTCCTAGAAATATAAATGAACAGTTTAGTAAAATGCGAACCATAAACTATGGACTACTTACCATATTATCCAAGACTGGTGTCTTGCTTGCAGTTTGAGACATTATTTCATCCATTTCATTGAACCATTGTATATTTGGACGATAAATATCATCAGTCCCGGTTCCAGAACGATGGGAGATCTGAATTTTCTTTTTTTCTTGATAGTATGTCGATCGAAGAACTCGTATTTTATTTTTTATCTCAACGATTCCAAATCCGTCGATGGCCATTTTTTTCTTCAAATCTTCAAGGGCCGCATTACGCTTATTTTTATTTTTATAATTGGCACTTTTAACGTTCCATAAACATTCGTGCTCTTTATATATTTGTATAAAATAAGAGGTCTTTTCTGAATTCCATTTATTATTCATTATGAATTTGAGATATACAGGTGACAACAAAAAATACAGTAATAACAATAATCCACAGCGAAATAAACTGGCGCTAGTACTAAGCGCACGTTGATCGAACAATGCGCAGTGGGCGCTCGCGCGAGTAGTCCGGGGGGGTGAAGGGTGTAGCGAGGGGCAAAAAAGCTATACTTGCGCAAGGACCAGAGCGAGTGCTACTAAGCAACTTGCACATGCACTCGCACTAAGCAAAACGCGTTTACATGATGTACAGTAGTTACTAGCGCAAGTACTTGCGCCAGCTACTGCGCATCGTCTGCAAGCCGCTATAAGTACTTGCGCCAGCTACTGCGCATCGTCTGCAAGCCGCTTAAACGTTTGAACGCTGGCGCAAGTACTAATGATAAGTACTTGCGCCAGCTACTGCGCATCGTCTGCAAGCCGCTTTAACCAAATATCTCAAAACCTCAGACGAAACTTGATCCAGTTCCGGTGCTTTTTTTGATTTGAGTTTTAAGCCAGCGCTCCGCAATTCATCATCATCAAAATCCATCAAATCGACAACACGTCTCAGGCCATTTTACCGAAGGATGAGCAGGGAATAACTTTTTCACCAGCCAATTTCACTTGCCAATAATTGTATTCGTTGTGTGGGAGGTTTGATGGTCTTCATTGCAATAGAGTATCCGTCGACCCAGACGTTTTCTTCGATGAAGTCCAATGAATTATTCCAACAAGATCTTTTCGTTTGTACGATTAATTTGCATAAATTCTTCTGCTTTTCTTTATACACTTTGTTAGCTTGCTCTTCGATTCGTTCTATTTAATATCAGTAATTGGTTTTGGTCTCTTCTCGCGCAGCTTGGATTTCCAGCGACCACCAATGAGGCTGGGCTGTTATATTTTTCTCGATCATTTTCAGTGTACACCGATCGTAACCTTCTTTGATTGTTTTTATGAATTTGTTAACTTTTGTCACAAATTATTATTTATGTACTTCGAAAAGAGTTTAAAATTTGTGGCATCATAAATTATTCTTCTTTCGTTAGTATTCACTGATACTTCATAAGGTTTTTTGATTTCGAAATAAACTAGATTATGGTCGCTTAGAGACTCTTTTTCCAGGACTTTCTAGAAATATCGACGTTTGAAGAATTCTCCATGCACAGCTGTAATATCGATGAAGGATTCTCTCCCATTAATTCGAAAGGTTGGTTTTATTCCGTTATTAATTATCAATTTGTTTGCAGCAAATAATTCGGACAACAGGACTCCTCTTTGGTCTTCTTTTTTGGATCCCGATTTTACTGAGGAGGCATTCAAGTCACCGTCAATTATCACTGGTTTACTTCTCTGCATAATGTCCTTGTCTAATATAGGTAAGTATTTTTTAAATAGTTTAATAGTTGTGTTGGGGGACACATAACAACTATATATAATCATATGAGATGTTTTAATCCAAACTACCCCATCAAAACATTCTGTTCTAATAATCTTGATTTTTACAGATCTATTCCAAATGAACACATTTAGAACTAGGTCGATCAGCCATCCTGCACGCGAAGCCGCTCGTTTATTTGGTTCCAAAATCAAAACAATATCAACATCCTTATTCGCAGCAGTGGCGTACATCATGTCATGCGAACTTTTCGATCTATTAGAGTTAATCTACAGGACACGAATCATGTTGGAACATCAAATTACACGGACAAAACACATTTACGAATATTTGAATAAATGAATAAATATGACCGAACAGATTAAAATATAATATGACAGAAATTTTGTCTTCCAATTTGATTTTGACTAGTATATTATTTGAGACAAATCAATAAAATATCACAGAGATTTTGGTCTCAGCATTAAGTTTGACTAGTAGATGAATCATCACAGATAAATAAAATATCACAATTCGAATATTATTATACATTGCGTAAATTAATTTGTCAGTATAAAAGACTGTATAATCTATTGTATGAATTAAAGCTTGTACATGACTAGTAATAATTGTTTTTATCACAGTGGTGAAACAGACTGTATGTTTGATGGATGATGAATAGATAGTGTACTAATTTTCATCGTTCTCCGATGACTGCTGCACCCTAAACCCAACTGCCGTAATCATCATTTAAATTGGTAATTTATATGGGAGAAATTCAATGGTGATTGACTCAAATCACAAAATTGGTGCAAGTATTTTCTTAATCTCTCTCACTTATATTTATGTTTTGATTATTTTTTTAAGAAAGTGATTTTTTTCAGCGACCCTCACTCCGTAGCTGCGGCTCTCGTTGACTTGGGATGCTGAAATTTGGCATATGTATTTTATGGCTGATGGATAGATTGTGTACCAAATTTCATTGAATTCCGATCGCTGGATCACCCCTAGACCCAACTGCCATAATTCTCATATAAATTGGAATTCATATGGGAAAGATTTAGATAGTGATTGAATCAAATTAGAAAATTGGTGTAAGTTTTCCTTTATTCTCTTTCAATAATATACATCAATGATTTCAATTTAATTCTGATACTGTTAGATTTTTTTTCAAAGAAATATAGAATTCTTAAAAAATTCTATCAAGGTTATTAAAAAAATATTTTAAGGAAATAAATCACTGAAATTTAAAATTCCAATAAATTGGTTCTAGATCGGCGGCGGAGATTTCCGCCTTATTGGTAACTGAATGGAATCCTAATGTTTTGATCACATGGATCACTGGTGAAATGGTACCTGAAATCGACTCAATTCCGATTGAAATGTTACGCAAGAGGGTGATGTTCGTCTTCAATGATGTTTTCGGTCATCAATATTACGAAATTTTAAAACCTGACGCTAAATTGAGGTGAAAATTTTATTTTAATGATGTTTTCGTTTGTTTTGAATATGAAATAATAATTTCAGGAGCTCTTGGCATTCAAATCTCCATTTTCGTGGAAGTTATTCTTATTGAGCTGAAACGTCAAGGGGCAGCTGGAATGGAGTTGGCTTAATTATTGAACGTTGATGGACGTCCTGCTATTTGATTCGCAGGAGAAGCTCCCCATCCTTTTTTCTATTCCACTGTACATGGTGCTATTGAGACAAGCTATTGAGAAACTAACAGAATTAATAATTTATGTATTTGTATATACGATTATATTTTGTTCTCGATATAATCGTATAATCAATAGAAAAAAATTGTTCTAACTCAAGACCCAAAAAATCGTAGGCTATGTTTAGATGAATAAATTCAATTAGACCCAGCTTTATATTAAAATCTTTAAAATAACGCTCATCGTCTTCCTCCAACAAATTATTTCTATAAATAAGATTACCTTCAAAAATAAGCTTTTATTGTTTCCATGCTTGATAAGATAACATTTGCATTTAAACTACGACTTTGAGAGTGCTCTTATATTCGAATGTTTCATCAATATTATTATTATAAGTATTGTGAGCAAATTACAGTTATTTGATGATACCATTTATCATTTTGCAATTATTTCAAATGAGAAAAAAAAACATTTTTTGTAGAGCTGAAAAATTGACAGAGTTATATTTGGCCATAAAATTAATTCCTACAAAATTTAAATTATATGTGATTCTAGTTTTAAATAATAATTTTGGATATTCATTCAATATTATTGCAGAGACTGTTTCGATAATGTAGATTATCCATAAAAATGATTATGTATTCCAATATTCGAAAAAGTAAAACAATATAATAATAATTGAAAAATTATCTATCTAGTTCTTATCACGGTCTTGTTATGAATTTTTTGGTAATTAGTTCCATCAATGTGCATTTTATTTTTTTGAACATATTCGAATAATAGCTTATACATACTGGTCTCAAAGTCCGTTAGAATAAATGTTTAGAATTTCAAGATAAAATTGTCTATAATTGAGCCGTTGAATGAAATGAAAACATTTATTGTAAAAAACAGAATCTTTGAGTAGACTAAATACTTTTGTGTATTTTGATGATTAAATTAGTTATGCTTATTATTCTCGTTTTTAATTCCGAAAAGAAGTTTATCCAAGTAATATCCACAGAATGAATCAGCAGCTTTATATTTTCATCTTACACTCTATAGATTAAACTTTATATAAAGAACCAGCGACAGTTAACATTTCCTAATACATCGAAGTAATTCTCCAAACAATATAAACAAAAAGGTCTTTAATCGAAGATTCTATTGTTTTCTATAATTAATTAATAGCAAATATGCTGCTTAAGTAAAATCAGGTTGACTCAAATGAAGAAGAGCAATCAAAAAAATGTCTCAAATCCGTTACAGAGTCAACTTACAAGCAGGAATACTAATACTTAATCCAATTTGTTACTGACTTGCTAGATACGTCTTGATTACTTGTTAGTTTTGAAACTTAAAAAAATTTAAGTTCTTACTGTCAAAATGTCTTAATCATAGAAATTTCAATCAACATTGTGAATAAAGAAGAGAATTTGAAAATTTCTGCTTATGAGAATTAGAGTTGATGTCTCATAAATTGAACTAATGAAAAAAAGAATCAAGATTCAGATCAGGTCAAGAACTATCATAAAATACGACCTAGGGTGTTTTCTCCAAATAAAATTTCAAATCGTAAATAGTAATTGTGAATTTATTCCGTATAATCTTAAATTCCTCAAACTGTATCTAATCAATTGACACTCTGATCATACAAATTCAAGAAATAATCACATTGTCTACTGTCATTTGATTGTGATGTTGTGATCATACACAAATGACGCTTCTTGCAATCATCATCACAACTACCCTCGATTCCAAAATCACCATTTCGATAATAAAATCTATAACAAAAAATCTGTAATTTAACAAAGCAATTCGAAAAAATATTGGAAAACTCACCGAAAATATGTATCTATTAGTGTCCGATTTTGTAACATTTTGTTTGGTATAGTTGCACCTTCTTTTACTTGTTAATTTCTCAAACCGTAAGTTTCTCGAAAACTGTACAGTTAGTACCATTGTAGTGATATAAATTGTTGTAAATTGGCTAATTTTAAATTAAATGTCAATTCAACTGTATTCAGAACAGTCTAAAATAAATCGCCCAATAATTATCATGTATCATGCCAAATGCCCATTTCACAAGATGCAATTTTTGTTAAAATACTGCTTCAATGTGTCCATAGTTTAATGGTCAGAATATACCTCCGGCATAAGTGAGATCTAGGTTCAAATCCTAGTGGACGCCAAAAAGTCGATTTATTTTTCGAACTATCTTAATGCTAGAAAAAAGACTTCTTCTCAATTAATTATCTAGTTGTCATATTCTAAATTTATTATACTATCATGAATAAATGAATGAAATGCCCCTTAAATTTGTCCACAATCAGATGTAGAGTTTAATTATCTATCAGATATCTTGTAAATGATTAACTCATGATATTTGATATCATTAAGTTACCACCATGTTGATGGAAGTCATGGAAACGATTGAAAAACTATGCATTGTGATTGATTTTTGTTTCGTGCATCACTTAATTAATTATAAAAATGTTATCTAGAGATATATATAAATAAATTTGAAGTGTCTGTCAGTAATTTCGAAATACACGCGAATAATTTGTTTTATTCATTACTGTATAGAATATTTGGACTAAAACAGCGATATTCAGAATTTTTGTTTGTCTGCCTGTCTGTCTGTCTGTCAGCCCTTTTCAGGAAAACAAATGAAAATACTCTCATAAACAAATATATTAAAAAATAAAATAAGGGGTTGGAACGTTTTTTTTTTTAGAAGAATTCTACCTCAGTGTAAATTTCAGGGGTTTCTAAAAGCATGTTGACTGGCTTATATAGTACTTCCCCGAGACGGAATAATACAGTCCATTTCAGCTAAAGTTTGAATGTGCCATAAAATAAAAAAATTGGAAAGTGACTCAGGAGGGCCTTCAAGGGATCACTTAGAGATTGTTTGGAATAGAAAAGTAACCAGGTGGCTATTTTTGAAATGGGTCAAATCAAGATCAATCTTCTTAATGTTCATCGAATCAAAAGAAAATGCAATTGAAAAACAAAGATAAGGATGTCATGCATGTATTGACAAAAAATATGCCTTTAATTTTTCCATATGAGGTCAAAAAAATTAGTAAATGCAAAAAATTCGTCAATAATTTCTCCCAAATTTTCAATAGAGTTTTTGGGCTCAATTATTAATAAATTTTTTGATCTCATATAAAAAAATTGAGATTTATAATTTACATACACAAGATATCCTTCCAATTTTTTTTGAATAAGACTTTCTTTCAATTTAATAAAAGATTGATTTTGATTTAACCTATTTTCAAAATAGACTTATGGTTCTTTATATACCCCAAACGATATTTGAGTGATATCTTGAAAGATCTCATTTTTTCTCAAATATACCCAAGGATTTTATGGGGAACTTCTACTCTAGCTGGAACGGACTGTATATATAAAGCTATGGAGAAGTGTTTTATTGTTCATTAATTGGAGCTGACTTTAAAGTGTATGAATAATTATCTATTTCAGTATTAATAAAGTAAACTTATGAATTTTTTCAAATTGAGTTAATAAGTTTCAACTCAATTTCATTCTCTAATTTTATTACTATAATAATTTTGTTTTCATATAATCATTCACAAATGATTAAAATTTGTTAAGAAACTCCATAAAATAAGTTTACTGTAGACCAATGATAGATATTTGTTTATTCCCATTCAGCTTTTTCAAAGAATAAATGAACATTTAAACATAATTCCGTATGTTACCTAATATTATGTTATAAAGTTTATCGTGGAAAATCAGTGGAAGAACCAATTGTTAAAGAAAAGAGATTTTACTCATAAGCATTCAAAAATTTCAATAAAATACACAAATAATATCAAAACATTTTATTATGGGAAATTTTACTAGTCGTTTTAACAGGTGGCTTTTATTTAATTTACATTTTTAGGATGACATATTACAAAGATAATTCACCACTTAAACAAAGTTATCCAATATTTTGTGGATAATCCAGCAAAAATCAACGAATTCATGAGCTTGATACCAATTAATAAGTGCCGAAAAGTTTCAAGATGAACCAAAACAGAAGGATAATATCACGATAAAGAGTCGCAACGGCAAAAATATAGTCTTCAGTCCCAAAACTACAACGATGATGTCCATAGATCATTAATTGAGTATCACTCATCAAAAATATTGAAAATAACAAAGCACCTAATGTTGAATATGTCATTATCAATGCATAAGAAGGTACAAATATAGCAACAATAATTAATATGAGTAAAATTATCACACAAATGGTTGAGATAGCATGGCAAAGAATAAACTCATATTTTGATTGAAATGCAAATAATGTTAATATCAAACATAAAACAGTTGTTAAACTAATGGTTATCAATATCACTTCGATCTCAAATACTGATGTAATTATACCTAATAACATTGATAAAATCAATGTTATTATGAATAAACAAATATAATTGAAGGGTGTTTTTCGTTGTAGATTATCGCAGCAAGCTAGTGCACAAATTGCAATGAAAAACAATACAGCAGAAGTCACTAGAAATATTAGACCATGAAGTTGTACAAATTTTTTCAGTGGTTGATGAAGACGAAAAATCATGATAATTCCGACTGTTATCAATAATTGTACAAATAAAATCCCATAAACTTTACGTATGAAGCCATTACGTCTTATGATATCAGTCAAATCACATCTACCTGCTTCTATATCCTCAACTATAAAAAAAATATATTATAATTTTCAATTATTCAACGAAAGATCAGATCGATTCAAATATACCAAGTGTCCCGAGTTAGACTTATAGGTGTAAAAAAGGCATTTCTTGTCAAAATTTTGGATTTTTTTTTTCAAAATTAGAAATGGTACTTTTTTTTGGCTGTTTTGAGACCTGAAAGTAATTGCGTACCTATTTTGGAAAGGGGTCAAATTGGCATCAACTTTTTTAATTGAAGTCAAAAAAAAAAATTCATATGAAAAACAAATCAGGACGATGTCATACGTACGTTGACAAAAAATCGTCAAAATTTTTTTTCAAAAATGGTCAAAAAAAAATTAGAAAAAGTTGAATTAAACAGGTAAAATTGATTGCTAGAAACAAATAAGTTATCAA
>JAZBGZ010000881.1:0-16431 GCA_037414795.1 Stenodera caucasica | reverse complement strand
CCATTGTTTTTTTCCCTGGGATTACACGATTACAAAAAAAAACAGTTGTAAATACTATTATCAGCCCCATTCATTATTATAGTAAACTATGTAGCAAAACTACCTACTTCAAGAGTTGTAAAAACAAAAAAAATCCCATTTTTTTGCTTACAGTAGTTTTCTAATCTCCATTTTTTTTTCTAATATCCATGTTGAATATAAGCGAGATTCAATTTCAACATTTCAATTTTTAATTTCTTAAGTTATTAACCCCTAGCCAACAGCTATCATCATCATTATTAGTATTATTAATAATATTATTATTTTTCATTATTATTATGAAATACCTATTATTGAATAAGTGATGCAATTTGAACATAAGTTTCTGAATTGAATCACTTATTCAATAATAGGTATTCCATAATAATAATGAAAAATAATAATAATAATATTGATAATAATAATAATAATGATGATACATTCAAATCAGCTGTTGGCTAGGGGTTAATAAATTAAGAAGTTAAAAATTGAAATGTTGAAATTGAATCTCGCTAAAATTTAACACGGATATTAGAAAAAAAAACATCTGGAGATTAGAAAACTACTGTAAGCAAAAAAATGGTATTTTTTATCTACAACTCTTGAAGTAGGTAGTTTTTCTACATAGTTTACTATAATAATGAATGAGGCTGATAGTAGTATCTACAACTTTTTTTTTTTTTAATCGTGAAATCCTAGGGAAAAAACAATGGGCTTAGAATGTTTCAAACATCGATTCAAATTTTTGAAATTGAAAATTTCTAAGAAAAGTAATTGTTCAATAGGAATTGAAGAATTTCGATAATTTTATTTAATCTAATAGTAAAATCATGTAATTTTTGTATGTAAATTATCAAAAATGCATGATTGTGCAATTTTTCATCAATTTGCAAAAATACTCAATAAAATTCAAGTTGAAGTATCATTGGAGCTAGCTAGGCCATGTTTGATAACTTATTTGCTTCTAGCAATCAATTTTACCTGTTTAATTCAACTTTTTCAAATTTTTTTTTGACCATTTTTGAAAAAAAATTTTGATGATTTTTTGTCAACGTACGTATGACATCGCCCTAATTTGTTTTTCATATGAATTTTTTTTTTTGACTTTAATTAAAAAAGTTGATGTTAATTTGACCCCTTTTCAAAATAGGTACGCAATTACATTCAAGTCTCAAAACAGCACAAAAAAAAATACCATTTCTAATTTTGAAAAAAAAAGTCCAAAATTTTGACAAGAAAGGCCTTTCTTTCACAGCTTTCACAGCTTTTAAGTCTAACTTGGGACAATTGGTAAACCGGATGTCTCCTTTTTGACAAAATAATTCACGAAGCAAATCGAAAAAGTCTTTTGAATATTTGATGAGAATTGAGAATACCTGAAGTAACCTTGAATATCAGAATAAATTCAATCGCTAAACCAAAACTATTATCAAATTCTGAGTTTAGACATACGAATGATCAAGTTCACCTTTGATTTATGATTTCATCACAGTCTCTGTACATTTGATAGGAAAAAATCAATGAAATTTGTGTTGAATCAAAGAGAAGTTCAAGCACCTCCTATATAGATCAAAATCTAGATGATGTCTGAATGTTTTGAGTATAAACATATTGCAATGATTTTTTCTAATAAAGTTAATATGTATAAAAAAAAAATTATCCTCAAATAAATAACGTGTATTTTGTGGAGCATCCGGTAGATACATACATACAGTCTATTCCAGCTAAAGTGTGAATGCTCTTTAACAGCTTGATTTTTCAAAAAAATTAAATTGGCCTGCATAGTCCCCTGAGAGATCACTTGAAGATTGTCTGAGATATTAAAGCGACGATATGTCTATTTTGTAAATGGTCAAATCAAAATTAAGCTTCTTAATTTTAATCAACTCAAAAAAAATATCATTGAAAAAATAATTGACTAAGTGATCATTTTACATGGATAGTCAATTAAGAAACCATTGAATACTTCAATTATTAATGAATAACAGTATTAACAATAAAGATCAATGAACTGAATCTAAACTGAATCTTTTTTTAATTACTTCTTGACCTCATTATCGAAGAATTAATAACCTAGAAACAGCATGACTGACAGACCTTGTATTTTGATTTGACAACTACACACACTCCTTTCAAATTTACATAATTTTCCCCCTAAACTAAATCTACACTTTGAATACAAGCAAATATTATAGTTCATTCTTGTACTATCCAGTTCTAATCAATTTAAGCACATGTCAAATCAATTTAAAGTTTTATCGAGACTTTTATTTTCCGTAGTCGGAGTTCACACTTATTTCTTATTGATAATATTTTGTTTCTCGAGGTTTTTTTTAACATTTGTACGAATAAAGACATTTAATTATGATGTTACCCATTGCCAAAATAACCATGGAGTCACTTTCTTATATTAGACAATCTTCGAGTAATCCATTGGAGGATCTTGCAAGTTGTTTCTCATTTTTCCATGAAAAGTACTTTGTAAAGCTGGAACTTACTGTATATTGAGTTCTTAGTAAAAAAATCAATAAGATTATGGCTATTTCCGTATAAGATTACTCACTTTGCATCCTTTGTTGATGCAACATACTGAACATATGTATTTTGAATTTTATTTATTACTCATGTCATATTTTAATGTCACTCAATATTATGAATAATTATTACAATGTCAAAAGTGACAATTAATTCATTTTCAATTTAAAGCTTCCTTCTCCTCACCCTATGACTTAAGGTAAGTCTACATTTGGTTTAGCAATTTGTTTTCATACAGTGGAATGCAGTAAATGCATATCAACATAGACTTTTGATTGGCAAGAGAATAGAGTATACCTCTCTATTTAACCGTATAGTAGTCGAGATTAATTTTTTGACTCTATTATGTGCCATAAATAAGAAATAAATGATATTGATAATAACGATCGATGTTCAAAATTCTAGATAAATAACTGTTTTTTTCTCAGGAGTGCTATTATTGATTTTTCACGAATATATTCAATGAGTTTTTGGGAAATTCTGATGTTTCTTAATTTTTTGGAGAGACTTTCACTCGATGATTTTCCAAACAAAATCTTTATCACTCACTCAGTGAAGTTTTGTTTTTGCGAGGCTTTTTACGATTCATTTCATATATTGCAATCGATTCATTGCTCAAGAGTAATTAAATGAGATTCTTCATTGTATTATTTTAAATTAGTGACGTAAATTTAGGAGCAAGTTCAATGGGAGTTAACTCTTAGTAAAAACTCTCGAGGGAATTGAATCAGTTCTGGTAAAAACAATGAATATATCGTTAATTCTGTAACTCATAATGGTAATAATACAATCAAATCGACTCAAGTCACTTTCACTAACCAATACAACACTTGTCTACCCGTAACAATAAATAACTCTTCGATTCCAATTAAAGCTGAAGTAAAATACTTTGGACTCTATCTCGATCAACAACTCACCTTACAGAAATACATCGAAACGTAATGAAGACAACTTGATCTCAAGTTTTTACATTGGCTCATCGGTGTAACACGCTGGATGGGACATCCAGTATATTTCAGATTATATTTATGATGATTTTGAGTACTGAACATTGATGAGATATCTTTAGCTATTCGGGTTTTCCTTGAAAACAACAAAGTTTTTCGAAAAATAACAAGAGTAAAAAAAGTTCAAGAATTAAATTTGCCACAAAATGAAGTGATAATTTCTCAAGTTTGCCAACAGGTTGAGAAGTTCTGTCACATTTTAAGGGTGCATCATCCCTAATCAACCCTTTAGAATGCTCCAATTGATCTTTACTAACTATCGATTTATAACTCTTGGTACATTTATAACGTGTACCAAATTTGGTTTTCTCAAGTTGAAGAATTATTGAGATATTGATTTTTTTCGAAATTTGAAAGCCTACTTTAAAGGCTTATAACTTCTTAGGGGTGCAACTTAGTATATGAGTAAGTTGCGTTAAATCACCATATTTTAGGTTGCCTTATATGCCCCTGCTTTGTGTCGGTTCTTATGCGAAACATCCTATATATAAAATATTTTTGTGGTTATATGTAACAGTTACAATTGATTTGACTGTTGATACATTCAACCTAATTTAGTTCTCTCGTCCATTGTGACCCTATCATTTTCAAATACTCTTGCCCTTTCAAATTTGTGCTCATCACTTTAAATTCTGGATTTTCAAAATGTCTTTCGCTGAACTATTCCAAATTACAAAATTGATCAAAACATTTTATATTCATGTCATCGATATATTGATTAAGTTTGGAATTGGTATTTAGGTCCATATAAATGATTGAATTTTGCACATTTTTTCACTCAGACATCTTCGACAGCGACATCCACTTGAAAATATTTATTTCGTCAAATTTTTGCGGTCATAATTTCTTATCATTCACTGATTTTTGATATCAACAAATAGCATTATTCTTGAAATTATTACAATCTTGCTCATAACCATTTTCAATTAGATTTTGAAGAATAGTGTCAGCTTTAAGAGGCCAAAAGCTATGTTCAATACGTTGTTCAAAAATTATACTTTACGATTTCAAAATATTAACAGTTTCTGTTTCAATTTCTAGAGAATTAGTTTTTTCTTGGAAACAATACATAACTGAATTAAGAGTTTTTGAACTTCCTCTCCAAATAATCAATATATCGTCTACATATCTTTTATAGAAGATGATGTGTTTTTATAGGGATTATGAATATTTAATACGTATATACTTATATTCATAATAATACAAACAAATATCTGCTAGCATACCAGAAGCAGGCATACCCATCGGGAGACCATTATTAGATATTATTGTTAAATTTACAAATATTAGTTTTAGTTACGTGTTGCAAAATTTTGAATAAATTATCTTGATCTGTTTTATTGTTGTATTATTGTTTATTCACGTAATTAATTCATTCCACAACTATATTAATAATTCACACAAAAAACTAAAATTCACATTAGTGATTGCGAATAATAATGCTATTAATTTTCTTGATTTAACCTTAAATAGATATTCAGACAAAATTACATTACAATTACATTATAATAGGAAACAAACCAGATGTTCAGCACTTATCCCATTTGATTCATTTCACACTTACCATTAAAAAATTTCCACTTTCAATTACTTTATAAACCGTATTTTCGAATTGAAATTAAATTCAAATCAAAGAGAAATCGAATTAAATTACTTAAGTATATAAAAGATCTGGTAATTATAAATAGCTATAACACCAAAATTATTTATAAGATCTATAGGACAAAAATAAAACATGATCCATTATATTGTAATAACTATTATATCGATGTTCCAAATTATAGATATTTTACTTAGGTATAATAACTTTGTAGAAACATTTGGAAAACTTTTTCATAATTATAATATTGTTCCAACCTTTAAAAACATTGATAATATTTACTCTTTACTCAAAAACATAAACAAAATTAGTTATGATGAAACTGATAAAAATGGTATTTATACAATATCTTGTAATGATTGTGAAAAAATATGCATAGGTGAAACTGACAGAAAATTGAAAATCCGTCTAAAAGTACATCTTAGAACAAGTACATCTGTGGTTTTCCAACATATTAAAGAAATCAATCATGTAATGAATAATATTTCACTCTTCCATAAATGTTAGAAGAATAACAAAAAATTTAATATTCTTGAATCCATGGGAATACTGTGTGAAACTTATCAATCATACATGCTGTGTATTCTGTTATCACGTGTATATTTTGTGTAAGTTTTGAAATCAATATTGATTCAATTATTTTTCTTTTAAACTGAAATAATTTTGTGTAATCCATTCTAGCTTTGATAAAATTTCTTGGAAAAACTTTTCACTGATTTTTATTACTAATAACTCATAACCAAAACAATTGCCCAATTTTAAAACGGAATAAGCAAGGTTTTATTTTACCCAAAATTAAAATTGTCTGTACGTAATGTTCGCGGAAGTTAAATATTGTTTTTTTGTTTCTTCGATGCAATAAGCTCTTTTAAGAGTTTTATCCTTCGTTCTTCCAAATCTAGTTTCTGTTTGCATAGTTGAATTTTTTGTTGTTGATTAGTTTCTAGCAATTTGCGTTTTTTATTGATGTACAACAAAGTTTTTGTTGCAATATATGTTGCTTTAGCATTAAACTTTCTTTTTTGGCCTCTCTTTTGAATAATGCTTGGCTCGACCGTGACCTCCATTGGCGAAGACCTTGATGTGCCACATTGTTGTGGCCATCTAAGCTTCATTTACTATTTGTTGGATATCAATAGAATGAGGGCTGCAATTACTTGGCTACGCTCTAAGAAACTCGTACATTTATACCGGGTGCTTCAGTTTGGTGTTCGCGGCCCTGTAACTTTTTTATTTTAGAAAAAACTGTCATAAGATCAAATATTTTTTTAAATGGTTTGTCAAACTACATCAGATGACATTTTTAGATCATTTCTAAGATGACATTTGAGGAAGTTACGATATTCAATTTTTTTTTTCAAATGACACCTGTATATTTTATGAGTGATTCTGGTAAAGTATTTTTTTCTACGTACTACTACGTAAAGAAAGTATACATTTTTGTAAGAAAAATATTGAGAAAAATAACATTGTTCTGTTAAATATTATTTTGTTAGATCAAATAAGTTAGCCATATAAACAATTGAATTTTGAAAAAAAAAATTGAATATCGTAACTTCCTCAAATGTCATCTTAGAAATGATCTAAAAATGTCATCTGATGTAGTTTGACAAACCATTTGAAAATATATTTGGTCTTATGCGAGTTTTTTCTAAAATAAAAAAGTTACAGGGCCGTGAACACCAAACTGAAACACCCGGTATATACAGAATGGAACAAAAGTATCAATTAATGACTGTAGCTTTTTAATTCGGAAAGTTATGAACAAATATTTAATATAAAAGTTGTTTGATTTATTATTATGCTTGATGTAATCCTTCAAGTTTGTCCCTATGCTCTTTTGTTTTGCTGCAATTGCAACCAACTTTGTTTTTTTAAATAGCACCCATATATTTTTTTGGGATTTTCAAACAAGCGTATTTTTCTGTTCTCAATAATAATATTTTGTCATTATGGGAAAAGAAAAAATAATTTTGAACAAATAGATAAGGAAGATAAAAATCATTCATAATTTATAGAAATACATGGCATGGCAATAATACACATGACGCTATATTGAGTTCTAGAATTTTCGACGTAAATATATCGTAAATAATAAGTATCAACCCTGATCACTTGGAATTAACGAAATAAGGCTTCATTGTTATATGAAACACAATCATAAATTATAATTTACAAATCGAATCGTACTCAAAGACTTTGTTTTGATACAGGTAGAGTTGGGACAAACATATTCCTTTTCAGTAATTAAAAATAATTGAAAAATTCCATTCAATGAAATCACCACATAACCGAAATAAAAACAATGGAAAATTATCTATATGTGACCAGTAAAACATAAAAGTCTGAGTGTGCTCTAATTATCTAATACACATTGTTGGATGAATACAGTCGGAGTTGTGTATAGTGATTCATTATAATAACCTACGACTGTATTTTGCTTTCTCCAGATGTTACGTTTTCAAAAGTGGCTTTTCTTGATTCTTCGATGAAGTATGATCAAATTAACATAAGTTTTTTACTCAACAAATAGCATGAGAACCAAAAAATGTTCTGGTCAATGTTGAAATTTGTCACTGAAAATTGATCAGCATACAAGCGACAATCAAGTAATGTGAATTAATAGAAAATCTTCGAGTTACTTAAGACTTAGATTGTTAGGACAAAAGTTCGTAAATTAATTCTCTGTTCATGATATTTGAACCAACAACTTAGATTAGGGAGATTCCACTGTATTTGTAGCTGGAGTAGTAGTAGGTGTAGTAAGTGACATTTGACAAGATCTATTAAAACTGATCAATTTAAATTCATTGATTTGAATATACTTATTATTGATTGAAATTCCAATCTAAAAGAATATCCCTGACAAACCATCTAATTAATCAATCGAATTGTTGTGTTTTATCATAAATTATTGAATTGATGAAATAAGGCTGGATTCAAGTTGATATTGACTCTAGTATAAAGTAAGGTTATGCTGTCATTTTTTTGTTTGTTTTTTGCAATGTTTTTTTGTTAGGTTCTTCTATTTTAATAAGTAATTTTGAATTGGAATAAAATGAGAGATGATTCGATGGATATCGATGAAACAATTGAAACCAGTCAGAATTGTTTTTTCCGTAAATCATGCTAAATTACTTGATAATGGAAATATCAAGAAAGAAGGTTCATTACCATTATTATTAATCATATTATTATTTGAGGAAAAACTATATAATTAATGAAACTATCAATTTTAGATGCTCAGAAATATTTGAGAGATAATTTAAAACAGGGTATGAATATATTTTGGGAGTCTCCATCAATTAAAGAAACATTTCTAAATTTAATTAATGAAATTGGTTCAAAATTTTATTACAATAAAGAATGGAGAAAAGTTGGTTATTGGCTTATTAGGTGATTCATTCAAATTATACAATTATGGTACATACAACATTCGTTAATTCCGGCCACTGATGGTATACAATTTCTAATTGAACAATTCAAATGTAACGAATGAATACATTATTTATTCAAGCAAGCTGAAGATCGATATGGAGAAACACAAGTATTCTGTTTAGAAACAAATTTCACAACATCGTAATTGTTACTTAGTTATTTTCTTGGGTGCTCGATTCTGTTCACAATTCCTCACAAATTTAACTACAACAATATTTGATTTGATATTACCAGAGTTGGGATATTGGGGACGTTATTAGAGTATATCATGAAGTAATTTCTTATACATATTTATTTATTCATTTATTTATTTATTCATCTAATTATTTACTTATATAATTTTAGTCGTTGCCTTTACGTACAACAATATCAAATATGTATACAGCAGTGATAATTAATGTATTGACGAAACATAATTTAACGAGTGATGAAAAATTATCACCTGATTAATTATTATTGACCTTCATTGAACATTAAAATTATATGAAAGTGAATGTACGTGCGACAGTAATAAGGGCCATAAAACCAATCAAAATTGGTATAAAAATTCAATCCAATTAAATCACAGGTGGATTCTAATTGAAACTTATTCCCAATCAATTCATTTTAAAATTTTAATTTTTGTTTTGTTCCAGTTCCAAGTATTTACTCACTGTTCCAAATAAATCCTCATCGAATAACTCCAGATGCGAATGTAAATATTAAATTTGCTTGAATAATGGGTCCAAATTTTATGTTTTGAACCAAACATCATTGCAGAAATATCAACATTTCATCATATCTGGCCTAGAAGAGACTGGCAATGTTGAAGATATGGAAATAATATTGTTGAAATTATTGGGTGAACTATAATGAATCAAGCATGAAACATCAGATGAAAATACAGAATTATTGCGTTTTTTAATTGTAACCGTTTTTTTCTTGGTAATTTACATCATTCATAAATTCAAAATGTTCAAATAATCCTGATTACATTATTTTTATCAATATTTCTGTTTCATTTTTCCTGTTCCAATGTTTTGTATGATCATCATAGTTAGTTTTTGATATTCCCTGAGTAATGTATTTACTGATTATTATTGCCATTGGTTCTTCAAATTTATTTAAAACTCGTCACACTGAGAAAATTAGGAACTCCGTAAAAAAACATTTGGATTTTTTGAAATCGAAGATTTATAATTAACAGCCCCATCTACTGGACAACAGATGAACGAGTTATGTGAAGATTCCTATTTTCATCAAAACTAAACACCCTTAATTAAACAATATATACTACTATATCGTTTTGCGTTGCATTTTAATCAAATGCTAACGAAAATGAAGTGAACAATTTCAAGGAAAGCTGGAATCGAAAGAATGTACAAATATGAACTGAAGAAATACCACCATTTCAAATTTAATTTAGAGTCTAAAGTTGGCTGTGTTGATCTAAATTGTTTCTCTGAATTTTTCGTCGAAAACTGTTGAAATCAGCTAGATTTCCAGCGAAATATTAAATATTTTTACAGGTCTATGAATTTCGTCAAAACAATTTTCTTAAACTGTCGCTTTTCAGTTTTTCAACAAAAATTGTTCTGATAGACCATTGACTATAAAATCGGTTAGATGATTTCGTTTATTTGTATAATTATTCCTCGAGCTCTAACAGTTTTTTTTTCTGATATATCTCCCTTACGTCTATCTGGACCTATCTTAGATTAAATATGTTTTGACATCTTTTAATTTTTTAAAGAATACATAATTCTAATTCAATTTTATCCATTAACCTACTGTCTTTATCTAAACAATAAAAATATGTGCGTGATAAGCATCACAATATATTTTTAGATTTTATCTTACTTGATTTTTGAATGGAATATCCAGTAAATTCCAGAACAATCAGATATAGTATTATATCATCTATCAATTTTATCAACATTTCTAAAACCCAACTTTTTTGGTTCATTCAATGATGCCCGCGCGACGTCGTTCACATAAGATCTTATAACTTGCGTTCTATAACCATTGAAGAAATTTTTGTTTCTTAGTAAAATATTGGAAAATGTTTTTTTACTTGATTTAAATTTCGCAGACTCCCAGTTGATCATTAAAATTTCAATATAAAATATTCGCTATTGATGTAGTCATTTCCTCAATTTTAATAAGTATAAATTGTTTTTGTGCAATCCGATCGTTACGTGATTGAATCCGATAGGCGTATATTTAAAGTTTGTCATAATCATAATTCTCTTTTGAGTTATAATGATAATTGATTATATGTATAATCGTGATTTTTTACACATTTAAAAATTCCATATTGATGATGACGGATCATGATAACGCAAGTTCAGTTGTTGCATCATTAAACGAATTAAAGTGCCACAACTTCTATTTCAGGTTTCAAGAACATACATCAAACTAAATTTGGGGATGTTTCATTGAAAATTGATAAATAATTGAAATATTTCAAATAATCTCTCGTGAATTTGATTCAAAACGTTAAAGGTGAATTGTAATGCCTGTAAACTTGTTTTTAATAAGAGTTGAATTATTGAAATAAAACAATTTAAGAAAATTGTAGCTTAGGGCGCGATTTTGCTTGATATTTTCATCAATATTGTCTTACCTTGTTAAAAATTAGAGAACATCGATATTACTCAGCAGTGTTTAAGCTGAAATTGAGTTTATACCATTGTCCTCTGAATATACAGAGTGTCTCCGCTAAGAAGATCCTTCATTTAGATTTTAATTATTTATAAGAATAATAACTATCTTACGAGAAAATAAAAAACAACTCTCAAGATTGTTTGAGATTATAAAGTGACTATGACTATTCTGGAAATGTGTCACATCGAAATCAATCCTTCCATCGAATCAAAAGACACGAATTATCAAAAATTGATGCGGAGAATGTCACCAAAAATCATTTTTGTCAACATAAGCGTGACAGCTTCTCATTTTTTTCAATGACATTTGTTTTTGATCAGATGATAATCAAGAATGAATTTTTTACTGGACTCCTGCAACTCTCATTTATTCCAAAAAATTTGA
This sequence comes from Stenodera caucasica, assembly GCA_037414795.1. Classification (NCBI taxonomy): domain Eukaryota; kingdom Metazoa; phylum Arthropoda; class Insecta; order Coleoptera; family Meloidae; genus Stenodera; species Stenodera caucasica. The sequence continues at coordinate 4,803 of JAZBGZ010000881.1, read as the reverse complement.
CATATGTCAAAAACTATGGCAGATAAGTGTCGACAAATAAACGGTCCTAACTCACAATTTTATAAAGAATCTCGATATAAAGTCAAACTTAGTTCATTCTATTCAAAAAAATTAGGATGGCGTCGGTTTCCGGTATTTCCGGAAGTTTCGCTATTTTGAAAATATTTCATTTAGACTTGCAACATGTAATTATAGTTAACAACCAAATTTCATAATAATACGATTTGAGGAAATCAAAAAGTTTCTAACGAACGTGCTACGTGAATCAACCTGTATGACCATGCTAAATCCAACAGACATCTTCCGAATGCTGCACAATCGCAACCTGAGATCAGTGATGCCCAATTATTATCCTCAACCGGTTCAGATAATGTAGATTCAGAGTTTGCAAGATTTGAGTCAAGCTTTAGTAGCCGCGGATATCACTTTCGAATTGAACAATCCTTGTACTTCTTGTTATTTTAAAATGTTTCATCTAGATCTGTAGAATAACATTGTACAAGCATAAAAACTCATATGAGAATTTGTTAGGTTTATTTATTTTTATTATTACAATTTTCCTTATTTCATTTTTTTCAGCGTTCGAAACGCCCGAGCTTTATCTTGTAGCTAGTGAAAAACTTCATCTCACAAGGGGAGGGCACGACCTGGGAAATTCATTTCGGGATGAGACTCGGTATATAAGTAGTACACCTTTAGAGTGTTAACCCCTCAATATAAGAAAGCGCAATGGCCAGCCAGTTCTGAGAAAAAAGCCTTCAAAAATTTTAACACAGCTTATGTACCAATAAGTTAATCTGTTCCAATATCGGTAGAATAGCTCATTGGGAGCGTATCCGCCTACCACCTCATCGTTCGGGCTTCAAATCATCTCGGTTACTTTTTTTTTTTTCTAAAAATTTTTCAAATAAATTATTTTTAAATAAATTTATTGTTTACAAATATCCTTAATTTGAATATGAATAATTTTATGTCGTTTTCTTGAAAAAAAAAATTCATTTATTGAATATTATATAACATTTCAATTATAGTAATAAATTAATTTTTCAAAATATAGAATCATTAATAGATATAATGATAATGATAAATATAAATAGAGCCTTGCTCTTCTTGCAAGCATTCGTCTTTTATTAATTGTGCTAGATCTCAGAAAATTTATTGTTTTCAATGTTTTTATGACAATTATCATCCAGGCTCTTGTATGTGATCAAAATTATATGTGAAATCAAATAACACAATCATCACTAGTTATAATTTCTATTTATATTTATCATTATCATTATATCTATTAATGATTCTATATTTTGAAAAATTAATTTATTACTATAATTGAAATGTTATATAATATTCAATAAATGAATTTTTTTTTCAAGAAAACGACATAAAATTATTCATATTTAAATTAAGGATATTTGTAAACAATAAATTTATTTAAAAATAATTTATTTGAAAAATTTTTAGAAAAAAAAAAGTAACCGAGATGAGATTTGAACCCCGAACGATGAGGTGGTAGGCGGATACGCTCCCAATAAGCTATTCTACCGATATTGGAACAGATTAACTTATTGGTACATAAGCTGTGTTAAAATTTTTAAAGGCTTTTTTCTCAGAACTGGCTGGCCATTGCGCTTTCTTATATTGAGGGGTTAACACTCTAAAGGTGTACTACTTATATACCGAGTCTCATCCCGAAATGAATTTCCCAGGTCGTGCCCCCCCTTGTCAGTCTAACTAATGTGAAAAAACTTGCGGATGATGTGTTAAGTTCGTAGAATGAAAAATTCTCGTATGCTTTTTCAGTCCTACTACCTAATAATCTTGATCGGTCATTGACCCAAATTTTTATTTATTCTAATGTCAAAAATTTATTCACAATAATAGTTGAATTATTAAGCTTTCTCCATAATCATTGATCGTTCTTAGCTCACAATAGAATAAGACTAGAGTTTTTAATATATGAGAACCTCTCCTGCAAAATTCTAGAGATTTTTCTCTGAAGTGTTTTATCATAATGTTAAACATCTCTTATATAATCATTCAAATGTTGTTGATAATTGGAAAATTTCAGCTATATTCAATTTCTTTGCTTATTAATGCCAATACAATTTTTACATAATCTATACATCTATCTAAATATACATATTAAAAATGGCAGACTAGTATACCTATATGGGTAATTCTTTTTCTTTCGTTATCATAATCTGATTTGTTCAAGATTTCTTTGAATTTAAGTAGCGAGACATTCACAGATATTCAAGACTAGATGGTGCAATATTCGTAATCTGAATTTATTTTCTTTGATTCAATTATTTGATTAATTGATTATAAGACAAACCAACACGTTTCCTTACAGTTTTATTTTCAAATAATTAAAAGAGAAAAAAAAAAGAATCTATATGGAGGAAAGTATTTGAATTTTCGCATTTTCATTTGTTGTTGTTCTTTTTGATGTGATTATTATTATTATACAAATGGCAGCATTCTAGATGAATATATTTATAAACGTGAACCATATGACCATAAATGTCTCAGTCGTGTATTTCTTTATATTTAAAAATTCCTCATACTAATAATACTACTTAATTGTAGGCCTTTATATAATGTATAAAATATTATTTGTTATCTTGCTTTTGATATCGTTTCAAGATTATTTTTTGATATATATTGACGTATTCCCATTATATAATTTTCAATAAATTTATTCCAATTTATTCTCTTAATATCAAAACAAAATTCTTCACGATCATTATCTATCAATGATTTGTATAAATTTGTATATTTGTATTATCGAATAACCATACATCTGTTGCGAGAAATTCTGAACGGGTTGCCGCTGTTTGCAATATATTTTCAACACGTATCATTCTAAAAAACATTAATTATTAGAAATAGTCTATTAACTCATATTCACCTCACAATAATACAACAAACAAGTATTCGCTTATTTTATCTATAAATGGAACCAATGATACAACGAACATATGCAATATCCTGTATCAGAGATCTTGAAAAGTATGTTCATTTTATACATTTGAAGCAAGAAAGGATGCAAGTTCTCCTTGTAATTGGTTCACGTAAACATTGAAGATTTCAATTTATATTTGTTATTAATTACAAATTGAATTGAATAAAATTATTATAACCGGTCTATCAATTATAGATGGTTGAATATTTATTTTTACTGGTCTCAATTTTCCATGCTGATCCTAACATTGAATTGATAACTGGTATCAAATCAGCAATTTTTCGATCATCACAAATTATTGTTCGTGATACGTGAATCTAACCTCAAACAATTACAAAACTCACTCATTAATAAAACAATTAGTAATTCGATATTTGACATACTTCATCGCTACAATATTAACCAGAACATTTATTAACAATGATCATTTCAATTAAATTTCGAAATACATATTTTACCATTATTATTTTTTGATTAAAATAGAATAAAGTTTCAAATCGAGCTACCATCACAACCGCGAAATCATTTTAATCAGGGTATGCTCACTCTATAGAGCAGAGCTGGAATATTATTATAAATTTTATTATTTCTATTATGATCATTATTAATATTATCATTCTATTACTTATTTATGGTTCTAATTATCTATCCAATAATTTCAATTAGTTACGATAATGAAATAGAAAATAAATACAAAGTGAATCAGAATATAGCAAAAATAATTTAAATCGAATTGAAAAATACCTATCAAAATAACTGAAGACAATCAAGTGTAGTATTGAGAAGTACTGATTTTTAGTTCGATTTAGAAAAACGACTAATTAATTGTTATCAACACCAGGGTAATAAATACCGACAATAGGAAAATTCAAATGGCGTCTTCAAAACAAATGAAAATCAAAAAATCCAATCATGACTTGCCATACATTATTAATAATTGTGAGAGTCAAATAATAAAAAAGCAAATTTCTTCAAACAATTGATTTTATCAATCAATTCATAATTATAAGAAGTGAGATAACATACGAAGAATTTATACAGTAGTTTAAATTCGAAAAAATAATGATTTTGAATTTGAATTATGACAATAAGAAGACCCACACAATCTCCACGTTTACATAAATATACTATGTGGCAACTCGAATAAATCTAAACAATCCGTGTCATAATACAATTATAAGCTAAAATATTCATTATCTCAATCATAAAAAAATCTCATTTATTTCACGGGAACAACACATTCAATAACAAGCTGTAATTATGTATAAATGAATAAACGTGAAACCCGACTACAAAATTAGTCTTATTTCCATCTCAGACAGTACTTTTCATTCTACCATATGATTCAATCAATCGAAATGTTTTTTGTTGAATTATAAATATAATTCAGTTTAGACAAACTAAATGCAACTGAACGATATTTCTTAGCAACATAATTATTGATAACAAATTCTATGATTCAAAATTTAATTTGAGTTGGAAAGAGTGTGCTTAATGATTCCAAAATATAAGCCAGACTTGTTTGTTCAGTCGAAATTTTCTAGATAAAGCAAAATCACAATGTTAAACAACTCTTATATGATCATTTAAATGTTGTTGATAATTGGAGAATTTTAGCTATATTCAATTTCTTTGCTTATTAATTACAATACAATTTTTACATAATCTATACATCTATTTGAATAAACAAATTAAAAATAGCAGACTAGTATACCTATATGAGTAATACTTTTTCTTACGTTATCATAATTTAATTTGTTCAAGATTTCTTTAAGAGCGTTCGAGAGCAGACGCCATATTGAGAAATCTAATTTCTCAAAATATTCTGATATTATGAG
>JAZBGZ010000879.1:7916-26761 GCA_037414795.1 Stenodera caucasica | reverse complement strand
GGGAAATACATCGGTCTTAATAGAGAACAATTATCAATTCTTCACATCATATTAGAACCATTCTAGGAATTTTTGAAAAGAAAATTGGAAAAATTGCAATTTTCTCGATTTCCATTGAGATTAAGTATAGCAATTGATGTTGAAAGAATGTCTAAAATTGAGCTAGAAACTCAAAAAATGTTCTATTTGAACTAATCAAGTTGGTATAAAGTTCCGGTAAAACCGGAAGTCAGTTGTTTATTTTCTTTGAATTCAAAATTTATTGGTAATTACATGTACAAATTTTCATTAGAAAAATCTTGAATACTTTTCGAGATTCGTCTAACTGACAGTCGTTATGGAACAGCCTGTATAAATTTATTCTACCTCCTACTTTTCGAATATTGTTTCGTATAATTATAAATGAGAACTGCATCATTATATGCACCAGTTCAAAATTGCAGCCATATGTTCGATTTTTGAGTCGATTTGATTTTTTAACAATTGTTGATCATTTTGGGAATATCAAATAAAGAAAATGAAGTCACTTCCGTTAGTATTCTTCGTATTGATGATTTTATCAACAAACCATCTCAACTGTGATGTCCAAAAAATGTCGATGAATGTTGATCCTTTGATGAACAATGAAGAACGTGGAAAATTGTGTTTGAGCAATATCGATCAATGTTATGTAGAAGGTGAGTTTCTCACTAATTTTCCAACTTGAACCAAATCAAATTTTAGCCGAATATTTGGAATTTTACAAGAAAAAAATCACGTCTCCATCGAAAGAAGTCTTCAAATTTCCGCAATTTGCGTTGAAATCAAATTATTCTGCCACGTGTACAAAATTCGAAATTTTCCTTTTCTTAATACTTTTGTTACTCTTTGTTGAGTTTAGAAATTTCAGATCACGATTATGAAACAATTGCGAATCGTCTATTGAAGAGTTTTTTTACATCAACATCAACTCCATTCGATTTCAATGAAAATGGCGTCAGTCAACAATGCAAAAAACAAAATCAACAATACTCGAACGATTTCCAACAATTCCAATTGTGGGCATTGAAAAGTGAGTTTTTCTCCTTCCGGATAAGACTTATTTATAATTTTCTCGATAAATTTCAGTGTTTGATTCTTCAGCGAAATTTCCTTCAGGTATATTGAACGGTAATGTCAATCAATTTGGTGATTTTGATATGTGCCTTAATGTGATTAAGCCGATAGACGATATTAAAGGGCGATATTGTTTAGCTACGGTACAAATTGAAAGTTTTTCGAGTCCGTATATGGCCGCTTTACAACATTTAGTCCAATCACATTATCATTTTAAAAGTCGTCTGGACAATGTAAGGCTGCATTAAATCTAAAATAACAAATGATCAATTGATGTGTTTTTATTCAAATTTTTTTTGTTTGAAGCCTGGTCATATTATGACGAAATTTTCTAGTATAAATTGGGCCCTTTGTATACCTAACACTTGTACATCGGATGATTTACAATTGGCCATCTACAATAAATTACAGAGACTCTTCAACAATACTGACGTTCAATTTGATGTTCGTGTGGAGCCAAAAATGTGTCAAACTAATGATGCAAAAATAATGCCCTTATCGACAATTATTGCAATGTAATTCAACTTTAATTTCATCAATTTTATGTGAATTAATTTAAAAAATTACAATTCTTGTAGCGGGGTTTTTACATCAATGATTTTACTCGTGATGATCGCGGCCATCTACGATTATACGGCTTTGGGTGATAAAAGTAAGTGTGTTTTTTTTTTGTTTTTACAGCAACTATATTTGTTATTTATTGATCAAATCAACTAATTGTAGATGAATGGATAATGGCATTTTCGTTACGTAAAAATCTAAATTCGTTATTAAATACAGCACGGTCCAGTGATGACATTGGAGCTATACATGGTGTACGATTTTTGAATGCCATCATGTTAATGATGGCCCATAAATCGATTTTATTTCACGTACCATATGTGAATCGTACAGAAATTATTGAAGTGAGTATTTTTACCGAAAAATCAACAATTCCGTGAAATAAAAAAAATTTAGTCTCTTTCAGTCTGGCCTAAAATCAAAAAAAAAGTGAAAATTCAAAATTCATACTAGAATATTTTCAAATTTGTAGCGCTTTCAATTATAGACCGGAAGTAGCCATCATTTTTTTTTATATTGAATATGTTTCTGGTATCTATGGCAACGATTCATTGTTATACCTCACTTATTCTCATTGGTCACAATTTCTCGTAGCCATAGCAACCGTTCAAAACATCTCTCCAGACATTGGGTGTGAGATGAAATGTTTCGGATAAATTTCATGGCTAACTCGAAACGCTACAAATCTGGAAATATTCTAGTTGAAAGTAACAAAATCAATTATGTCTTAATTTAATCAATTTCCACATTTCTAAGCCAGAACTTATATTTTAATATGATGAAAAACACTTCAATTATGGTGAAGTTCAATGACGCCATCTATATGAACTACCTTAAACTATAACAGTATAATCATGTTGAATTGAGGCGGTAATTTTGAAATTTTTGTTTTGTACAGTATATTGCAAGACCATGGTCCCTACTTGCACGTTCTGCTACCCTCTATACAGATATATTTATTATGTTATCTGCAACATTAACGACATATTCATTGTACGCTCAATTACAACAATATAATTATATTAATATAATTAAATTATATTTGTCACGTTTATTACGAATTATACCACCATTGGCTGCATTAATTGTATTCTGTACATTAATTCTACCATGGATGAATAATGGACCATTATGGAATATGGTTGTATTGGAACAATCAACGATTTGTAAACAATATTGGTGGAGGAATTTATTATTCATTCATAATTATTACGGTTTTGAAAATATCGTTAGTATATTGTTTACGTTTAATTAAATGATTCTTTTGTTATTGTTGATTACTCGATAATTTCCAGTGTTTATTTCATACACACCATATCGGTATCGATACGCAATTATTTTCAATTGCACCATTTCTAGTTTTGATATTGTGGAAATGGCCAATGAGAGGAAGCATTTTTTTGATTTTAATAGCAACAATATCGACTATAATGCGTTATCATCTTACTTATACAATGAAATTATCGAATTATTTACATTTTGGAACATCGTAATTATTTTTTTCGATTGACATTAATTAACTAAATTAACAATGATTATTTTGTAGAATTCAACAATTATGCGATAATTGCAATCATTTGTATATTTTACCGGCCTATCGCATCACTGTGTATATTATTGGAATATTTCTAGGGTATATTTTAAGGAAATATAAAACTCTAACATTATCCGAGGTAATTGTGCGAAGATTCGACGTTTTTACCTAGTTGAGAGAATTTATTGGATAAATTCCAGATGCAGATCCGTATCGGCGATACAATCGCTCTATTCAGTTTTTTCGTATCGTTCTGCGGATGGGCGTTTATGGGCACCATCGATTACCAATATCATCCAAATGATGCTGTTTGGCATGCAGCTTTAGCACCGATATTATGGTGTTTATCATTTGGTTGGATCATATTCACGACCCATCTGAATTATAATCGAATAATTGGCCGGTTACTCTCCAAATCGATATTTCTATTATGGGCGAACATCTCATATAGCGTTTATTTGACCCAATTTACGGTATTTTTCTATAATGCTGGTACATTACGTACATCAGATTATAGCGATATATTTCGTATAGTGCTCAATTTGAATGAATTCATTTGGATTATTGTGTTATCAATCGTATTGACGTTGTTATTCGATATGCCATTCAAGAATTTGAAAAATCTGATTTTTAGAAAAAACAATATCGATAATGATCGAACTAAAGTTGTTAAAACTAATTGAATTTTCAATTGATAACAAGAATACTGATTGTATAAGATTTGGTAATGATAATCATAGAGGAAATCCTCAATTTTATCATTATTGTGATTGTGGCAATGATTTCTGATAAAAATTATTCATTCATTCATATTTTTTTTTTCCATTCAACCTCACTATAGTATATGTGGTTGCCTATTAAATCGAACCATATATAGGCAACCAGTACGATAACAACTACTTCGTAAATCAATCTATACCAAATATTCTTTATTTGTGTATTATCACTTGATGATTTGTGCAAGTATGGCGCATTTTTTGTTTAAATTATGTGAAGAATATTTCTAGAAATGTCGCCGGAATGAATGATCACAACATTGATACACATTCGTGTAATGTGTTGCATAACTTTTAGATATTTCCTTTTAGGTTACAATTAGAGAAATCATCAGTATATTTGTAATAAATAGAATTTAGTGAATTATCGCCGATTTTCCTTAATAGAATTGCGAAAATTCGAGGTTGAGGAAAATTAGTTTCAAGAATGTGATTATTAACAAGTGAGGATTTCCTGAAAATCATATAATAGTGACTGGAAATTATTACCGAATTGAGGTTATGTTTTTTGCAATTGCTATCATAAATAGTCGATTAATTTAGAATTTATTGTCTCCAACATCATCAGATCAATGACTAAGCGATAATTGATGTAAGTATTGTTCGTTTTTATTATTGCAATTTCTTAAATTATCCCTATTTATTATTTGTATTGTGTGTTGCATAACTTTCAGTGATTTACTTTTCTTTAATTTATCAAATTATTTTCGGTTATTATATAGATAATTTGTTGTGTTATTTCAAGCTATAATATATTTAGTAAAATATAATCATTAGTCATCGTTTGGAATCGTTTTATTATTGATAAAAATCAAATTTTAGGTTATGGTGGTTTTGACAAGTTCGATAATCTACAGGTCGTCATCGATGTTCTGGGATACAGCGATAGTTATTTTTTTGATAATTTGATGGCCGTTTCGTTTATTTTCAATTGATTCGAAAAATAAAACGCTAAATTCGTCGATTTTATCATTTTTTTATTGAGAAAACTCACACAGCCCAATCCGGAAACGTATCCAAATCCCATATTAAATAGCCCAATAACGGAAACATAACAATCAATACTAGAACACTAATCACAGTTATTAAAAATCCAATTTTGGCCATTTCTTTTGATGGTAGATTACAGGGTGCAGCTGCAATAGCATTCGGTGGTGTTGAAATTGGAAACATATAAGCATAGGAGCATGCTAATGCTGTTGGCATCATTAAATATAACGGATGGATTCGTGTTTTTTTCGATATACTACTCAATACCGGCAATAGAATATTGGCAACGGCTATATTGCTCGAAAATTGTGTCAAAATGGCCGCTATTATAACCGAAATTAACATTATAATGAACTTCGGTAATTGACTTAAACCATGCAATGAATCAGCAATCATATCACCCATATGGGTGTGATTTGAGGCTTCGGCCAATGCAAAACCACCACCCAACAACAATATAACACCCCATGGTAGTTTCTGTTGGATTATCGTCCAATTTAGTAGAGATGGGGTTGTATATTTCGGTCGTTGTTCATCATTATTATTTAAACATTGTAAACAATCTAAATTTTTCGGTAATACAAACAATAGAATTACGATTAAAATGGCGGCTGATGAGTCTTTAATTTTGAAATTTGGCGCCAATTTGAAATGATTTATCAATAAGTCTGACCAACCGTTTACGAATTGTGGATGGCGAAAGAACCATAATAATACAACAAAACAAAATAATAAACCAACTGTTATTTCATGGAATGTGATTGGTCCTAAATCGTCTAATTTTTGTTTGATTACTTTTTCGGTGATTTTTTGGCTATCTTGATTTGTTTGGATACGTTTCGAAATTTGCGAATTTGGTCGAAATAGACCCATGAACCATATTTGTAATAACAACAATGTTAAATACATTATTACCAACATTATTGGTATATTTAGGAACATCCAATTAACGAATTCGATACCATGACTTTTTGGATAGATATTTTCGTAGAGACCTTTGAAGGTTAGATTTGTGACACTACCAACAACAGTACCAGAACCACCGATATTGGCAGCATAAGCGGTACTAATAAAATAGCACATGGTAGTTTTCGTTGGTTTACGTTTATCTTCGTTCGATGATAATGATGATGATTTGATGACGTCAATACCGTCATCATTGTCAGTTTCTGGTATTGTTGGTTTTTCGTACATATCACCCATTGCTTCGGTTTCTAATTCTTTTAATGTTGCTTCAATTATTGGTATCATCATTGCTGTAGCTGCTGTATTCGATATCCACATTGATACGAACATTGTTACTGTAACTAGACCCAGATTCAAACGACGCGGGCTACAACCCACCTGAAAAACAAAAAACAACCAATCAAATCGAAGTATACAACAATTTTTAAAATATTTGAGTAACCATAGCGACATCTTTGTCGAATAATACCGAACTATTACGATTATTCAGAGATGGTTACCATGGAAACTCAAGAAAATAGACAAAGATGGGGAGATTATTCAAATCGAGTGATATACAGGAACAGGACCGGCTTTGAGACAATTTGGACTTAAATCATGAAATTGGGAAATTTATTTAGACAAAGATGGTTATAATTGGAATTTAATCTTTGAGGTTATGGACAATTATAAGCCTAGTGAAGACCAGGGCCGGCTCTGAAACTATTTTCGATTTTTTTTTGACAAAACCAAAAACGTTTAGTGAATTTATTGGAAAATTCCGTGAAAATTTTATTGACACGACCAATAATCCACCTTAAATATAAATAATAAATAATAAAATAGCCAATTATAAGTAAAATTCCAAGAATATCACTATTTTTATCGAAACAATCGAACAAAAAAAAAACAGTAGCGTTATCTTTGTTGTTCCAATTATAACTCAACTATTTATTATCGTATAGAAAGGAGGAGAGCGAGATGACATTATGGGTGATTGAACGTTATAGAAAAAGATGGAAATTAATTCAAGGTTTCCAGGAATAAAAGGCATAATCGACCGGTAATAATTAATCGAAATTCAAATGTTTATCACATTCTCAACTAATTCAAAGTATTGTTGATTGAAAAATAGGTGTTACATTTATTTAAATTTAGATCGATCCTCGAATTTATCTCAAACTCCATTTATTTTCGTACTCTATTCTAAGCAAAACGTTGAGAGTCCGGTCCTGGTTATAAGTGAATTATTGATATGCAGTATTAAACTGTAATAACGATCAAATTACTATAATCACATGTCGATCATTTTTACGCTAATCCGGACTATGTTTTACTATTTGTGAGAGAGAAAATTACAATAAAACTTAACCAATATAAGTAGTTTTCTATTTCAATCATGAATCAATAACAATTTCATCTACTAAGTGTTCAAATTCGACTATAGTTGCCGTTTTTTGTCATTTCCGGATTAGCGAGACTCAATTTTTCGTTGCTAAAATCAAGCTTTGTTGTTATATTTCGAAATTGTGGAAAAATTTTTGCGTTATCTTTACAAATAACGGAGATATTAAAGGGGGTTTTCTTAGATTGGACAGCCAGTATAGATTGAACTTACCAATTTTATAACGTTTAAGGCGATTCTTGTATGTAAATTACAATGTTCGATAGCAATAGCTATAATTAATCCACCAACAAACATCATATTTGTTTCTTTTAAATAACAAAATGACGTTTTATCAGAATCCAAAATACCCAATAACGGAAATAAAACAATTGGTAATAATGAGGTTATGGGTAATGGTAGACATTCGGTTATCCAATAGCCGATCATCAATAAAACAACATATAAACAACGATATGATGGGATATTGTTTGATAATATGATCGGTAATAGAATTATTGGAAATAACAAAAGAAATATCGATCGCCAATATAATTGAATGGCGCGCAAAATTAGACGAATTTTCGGCCACATTTTTTCGATTCAAACAACACTACAATAATGATTTATAAAAAAATTTCACTCACGCCGATCATTAATTAAAAAAAAAATATTAACGATTCAATCCAATTAAATTCGAACAAATAAACAAAACAAAACAAAAAACAAAAAAATTTCAACAACAACTTCAACGATTTTTGGCTCTAAACTAATGCGCTATTTTATCTTTTATTTATTTTCGATGCTCCACCAATATTAAATATAACACTATTTTTATAGATGTTGTTTTTTTTTTTTTTTTATCGACTAGCATATGTTTCGGTAATTTTTATTTATATATATCAAGTAGTCGTGCTTTGAAGGCTACGCAAGCGTATCAATTATTTCCGAAAATCACCATTTTAATTGGTCGAAATTTGATGACGTCACCTATCAAACTCTCTAATAATATTACATCTGGCTAGATAACCTCAAATTCGAATTAATTTTAATTAAAATCATTAGTTATCATTAAAAAAGAGGTTATGGCATTTTTATCAATACAGATAAATATGTTTACAAACTTTTTGGTAATTCGAAGAATCATCTCCATTATTATTATTATTATTATTATTATTATTATTAATTTAATTATTATTATTATTATTATTTGAAATTATTGGAGATTTGAATTAGTCCGATGAATATAAACATCCGGTTTTGCGATAATAATAATATTATTAATAATTCATTATTTGTCATTAATAATTATGCTTTTATTATTGAAAAAAAATGATTAATGGACAAAAATCATCATAATTATTGATATATCATCATTATTATAATGACAATGTGAACTGAGCTTTAGTTTTTCTAATTTGAATCGATTTCCAACAAAAGACAAAGTCATTGAAAATTCAATGACATAATTTCAAGGTTATTGTGAGTTAGTTGGGAGCGACTAATAGCTATTTAATGATTGATAGCGTTTACACCAATCTAAACGTATGATTCATCATTTATTCTCTATAATCATTCGATTATTATTAAGTAATTCACTGTGATTAAAGATTTGTGATTATTAAATTTTGATTGGATGTAATTTCGAGTAATTTTCCATTTTCATTGATGTGAAATAATCTATACTGGTGATACCCGCTAATTCGGAAGTATTTTCCCGGAAAAAAACCAACAGAATTTCCGAAATTTTTTAATATAATTTTCTTTATTTTAATAAATTTGCATAAATCATAAATTTTTATAATTTGATTGTAGATTAAGGCTTTTACGGATTAGCGAGACAATCGTTTTTATTGTTGATTTATAGCTTAGTTGTTGCTCTTCACACTTGTAAAATTCCCATCTCGATAGCTTGACAAATAACGGAGATACGCGAGGTGCTCTTTTAAACGAGACACTCAGTAAATAATCAACAAGACTGAACTAAATAGATAGAGATGGCGCTATTATTATTGTAATGTTATAGAAAAAGATGGATAATAAGGTCACGGCTATTGCGATTTTACCAATTAAATAGCGTTTGTTTGATGATTGATTGCGTTTATATCTGACAATCCGACTGATTCATTACTTATTCTCTATAATCATTCGATTTTTCGCCTTGTTATTATTGACTGATGATTTGTTATCGTTAAATATTGATTTAATGCAATTTTGAGTCATATAAAATGGACAATTTCGAAATTGAGTCGCCATTATGATCTCTTCTATCGTATAGTGAAAGTTGAGGTTAGAAAAAAAAATGGCGCCATTGATTTATTTAAATGATGTTGTTTTAATGTTGAAAAGTGTCACTTGTTATCAATGGAATCGAAAATCATCGATTTTCTGGAAATGTCAATTTTATTTATGGCGTTTGATGATTTATTTGACATTTATCTGGACAATTCTACAAAATTCGTTGGTTTTATTGACGAATCCTTTCGATTTAGAGGCCCAAAGTGCCATCATTCTCGATCTTGGTATTTCAATCGAATTTCAATGATTATCATTAATTATCATTTGTTTTTTAGGAGTTTATTTGTTTGTACTTTTGACATTCTCATTGACAATTTATAATTCATCGAAATTATTCGAATTAATTGATTTGATACAGATAGAATTCAAATTGACAACGGATAATCGAATTGAGAATATTTCAATGGAGGGGATGCGAAATTGGACGAATAAATTGGCGCGAATTTGGACAATTTTGACATTATGGTCATCGATATCATTGGCATCAATGCCATTGATCACTAGAAATCGGTAATCCAACAAATGACGTCATTCAACTACCCAAATAATAACAATTATCGTATTTAACCTCAATTTTTCTTGTTTCGTCAGAATTCTACCATTGAAGACATATTGGAATTTTACACAATCGCCATATTATGAATTGATGTATTTTTGGCAATATGTGACACAAATCATGATGGGTCTAGTTTATGGAGCAACTGATGCAATTTATTTGTCGATTGCTGTACTTTTAGCGCAACAATTCCAAATTTTAGGTAATAATATGAAAAATTATACGTATACAGCATTAATGCGATATGGTTATAATTGTGATTATGTTGAGGATTTTCGTGAAGCATTCAATGATCGCAACCATCATCAAAAGTATGGAAATTTACCGCCATCTAGGGACGTTTTATTGAACTAATCGAAGTAATTGACGTCACCATCATACGTGATACTGAGTGTTCGATCATACACTAAAATCTGTGTAAGATTTGTGAAATATCCTAGAAATCTCTCTAATCCGGAAAATGTTTGATTCATGGTCTCCTTAGTGATGTGAGAAAATTCGAAAAAAATATAACAACTATACGTATTTTTTTCTGCTTAACATGAATTAGTGTAGCTCCGTCGATTAACTCCAAGAAATCTGAAAGGAGTTGCCAATTACTGATATTTCCGGATTAGCGAGACGATTTTTTTTTATGCTAAATTGTAGTTCGAGCGTTATATCATAAATTCTGAAAATTTCATCCATTTAGCTCCATAAATAACGGAGATAATGGGGGGAGTTGTCCTAGAGTGGACATCCAGTATAAATTGAACAATACATAAACGTAAATCTATTAGTTTAATTGAAAATAACTAGATGGCGCTCGATTAATTCGCTTAACTATTGAGAATTTAGTGTTTTAGCATCATTTGATCAATTCGATGATATTCATGCGACATTCAAAGACCGCGAATTTCAAAATTTGAATTATGAATTCTTCAAAAAAAATATCATCCACCATCAGAAATTATTGAAAATCCACAAAGAATTCAACCGAATTTTCAATTTTCTATTATTATTGAAAATCAGTGCCGTAACATTCTATGCTGTATTTGTATCATTTTCGATATTAACGGTGAGTCTGTCAAAAAACAAATTCTCTGTCAAAAAAACAATCTGTCAAATTTCTAGTCGAAATCGAAAAGTGGCGCTTTTGCTCTAGCAACATACGGATTCGACGCCTGCATCGAAATGTTCCTCTACAATTCACCAGGACAATTCTTAATTGAGGTTAGGTCAACAATGACGTCATTAAACTACCATTTGATAATTTTTTTATAGAATGCCGATTTGGCTTGGACAATTTACGAGTCACCATGGTATTTGTGTGATTTGAAATTTAGAAAATCATTTTCGATTTTACAATTGAAAATAATGCAACCAATCATGATACGAGCCGGTAATTATTACGTCATGTCACTACCAACATATGTTGCGGTAAATCCCCCAAATTATACCCGAAAATTGACTCAATTTTAAATTAATCGATTGTTTTTTAGTTCATGAAGATGATTTACTCATTTTTGACACTTCTATTACAAGTGACAAGTGTCGAAGACTGATGTAAACGTAATCAATCATCGAATATAGAGCTACATTTAGTCTATATAGAATTTATAGAGTATTGACGTAGAGATTAAGGTTGTTTCACACTAATAATTCATAGAAGTCGATAATTTCAGTTTTATTGATCGATATTTCGATTGAATATTGATTAAAATTGACAATTCATAAAATTTTGAATACCACATGTAATAAATACATAGTTAATTTGAATAATAGATAAATAAATATTGATACAATTGTATAATTGATGATATTCAAATTTTTCGGTTGTATTTTCGAATTATTATCATGATCATTATCATTGAATAGTTGTTCTTTTGTTAAAAATGAACGTCCACCAATTGCACAACTTCTTGCATATGATAGCCAATCAATTGTTTTCAAATCGAAATTAAATAAATATTGATCACGTGGCTGTAGAGTTTTCCATAAATTTTCCACATTTTCATTTTCGAAATTCCATTGATTCAATGTGAAATATGATAGACAATCCAACATACGATTCAATTTTCTACAGTTGGTAACAGCACTAGAAAATAAACTGACATTTAAGTTATATTCGATTATAACTAGATGGCGTTATTGTATTAAAAAGAGATGAACTATAATATTGTCGAATAGAATAGTTGTATCTCTTTCTAATAATGTCATCTGTCATTTGTTTTTTTTGGATACTTTGTCGGTTTGCCGATGAAATAGAGGATTGTATCGTTTAAATGTGCCGGAATTGTATGAAATAATAATACACAAAATTTATGCCATAATAAATTTTCACGTATCGCAAATAAATAAAGATAAATCATCTTATCGATTGGATAATCGAAGGCGCAATTTTCGATACCATTAAACAGTTTTTCTGGAAATTTCAAACAAAAAAAATTAGGTTATGTTAAATTGAGCGCCATCTAGAGTTATTCTAATGATATAATCGAGACTATATAGAAAACGCGGGAAATTTCCACCGATTCTATTATGGATTATAACTCGATTTGTTCGATGAATGATCACTAGATGGCGTTAAATTCATATATTTACTCCATGTTATTAGATTATTTTTAATGCCAACATAATTATAAATTTGTATAGTTCGATTATTGTTCCAATTTTTTCCAATAGAAAAACAAGTGGCTAAAATTTGATTTGTGACATAATCAACTGGTACAATTAAGGCATTATTGTTCAATTTGGCATTTAAACTGCGCAACATGCCTAATGAGGCACAGGCAACAATACCGGAAACACCATAGAAATTATCAATCCAGCCTACGATCGGATCCTTGAACGCTGACACAACTAAAATTCAATTAAATTGACAATATACAGGGTGTCTCGTATATAGAAATTAGTCAAATATCTCGGCTATTAATTGGCCGATTTTAGTGAAATTCACCGACATTAAATTGGGACAAATAAGGTATATTTGGGCGTCAACGAAATTATTCTCGCTAAACCGGAAGTGCCAGAAATTGATGCTTAGTTCGAAATTTGCCCAATATTGCTTTATAATTTTTTCCATAATTGTGGTTAAATAGAAAAATTACGTATGTTTCGCTATTTTTGTTGTCAATTTTGTGACATTTGATGTACAAAAATTGTTTAGATTACATTCGGATTAGAGAGAATGCACTATTAATTATCGATAAGTATTCTTTTTCTTATTCAATTTCGATTATATAGAAAATCACGCAATAATCGTGAGCAAATTTGAAAGTAAGTATCAATTTCCGGTACTTCCGGTCTAACTAGAGTAATTTTTTTGATGTCCAAATGAAGATTTTTCGTTTCTCATGAAATTCTGAAAATTTCGTTCTAATCGTCCGATAAATAGGCGAGATATTTGAGCGAGTTGTCGTAGATGAGACACTCGGTATATAGAGAACAATCGAAATTTGTGTATTTACCTAGAGCCGGACGTATAATTGCGATTGGTAGATTAGTACCATTGGTTTTGATCAAATTTTCAGCTATCGATTTTGTGTAGGTGTAAGTATTCGGCCATTTTCCAATCAAACTGAAAATTTTGAGAAATTATTTTGAAATATTTTTTTGAAATTTTTGGAAAATTCTACTGTGACGTTATTTTCTCTAAAATATCATCATCGATCGAATTGAGGATATTTCCCAAATTTTCAGCTGTCATCGGCGGTTGGTAGAACTGTTCTTTGATTGTTTCTTGAGGACAATTCGAATAGAAACTCGAAATATACACGAAACTCTGTAATTTTGTTTTGGACTTCAATTATTTTTTTTTGGGGAGTAATTTTACCTTCAAATTGGGCATTTTTTGGGCCAAATTGAGTAAATCTCGAGTCGCTTCTATATTGATTTTGTACGCTGATCGTAATGGCCGATCGAAATTGACATTGGCGGCGGCATGAATGATGACATTGATTTCGTCTTGCAAAAAATCGCAATCGATCTCTGATAGGCCCAAATTGATATCCTCACAATTACCGGAAATCAAGCCGATTTGCTGAACGAAATCCGTACGTTCCGATTTCAATCGTTTGAAACACTTCAAAATTTTTATAGAAAACAAAAGAATTTTTGGCGGGAATAATTTTTTTTTTCGATAACTTACCGGTAAGTCGAAAAACGTTGCGAAACGTTCTTCAATTGTTTTACCATATTTCGGACGTATTAAAATGTAGATTTTCTTCAAATCGGGACATGTCCGTAATAGTTTTTCGATGATGACTTTTCCTAAATAGCCAGTGGCGCCGGTTATGAAAATTGTTTGATTTTGGAAAAATTCTTGAATTTCACTACCACCGTTCATATTGAATGGTTCGATTGTATTGTGTAGAATCACTGGATATTTTTCGATGATTTCCATAACAATGGAATTAGACAGTCATCGGATCGGGGATCGGAAGGCCATTGTCTTCATTATTCCAACAACATGTTTATTAATTGATTAAATTGAATAAAATTACGAAAATTTCCACTTTACATAAACTCAACTTAAATATTGCGAATAATTTAATTGATTAAAGTCAACTATACAAGCGTAAAAACAAAACTCTAATATATGCACTGACAACCTCTCTAATCCGAAACATAATTCACCAAATACTCCGCAAAATATTCAGCATAATTTGGCAAAACTTTCAATAATCGTACGTAAATTACCTCAAATTATACGAATAATAACTCGAATTCATCCAGTCTTAGTTAATAAAAAAGTTTAAGTCAGTTTTTGTTATTTCCGGATTAGCGAGGTGATTTGTTTGAATGTTCAAATGTAGCGTAGGTGATCATATACAATTACTGAAAATTTCAATAGATTTGCTCCAAAAATAATGGAAATATCGAGGGGTGTTGTTCTAGAGTGGACAGCCTGTAAGAATCGAACAAGACGATTGCAACATAGAAAAGCAAAAATTTCAATAGCGCATCAATTCAGATGAATCTAATCTAATTATTGATTGATTAATCCCAACTCAATTATTTCTATACTTAATTTAAGCACTTTTCTTATTATTATTTATATCCCATATTTAGGATGTATAAGGAGTTGCATAGATAGTTGATAGATTAATATAGGCAGTTACACGTACAGCTTTTTGTAATAATAGTTGCATATCCTCCAAATAAATTGTTATGGGATATGCAATTAGTTATACATATATGTTAAGAGTGCTGCATATATTATATTGAAGGCTCATTAATTATGATCATTATAATTGATTAATCACGAAAAAGATGAATTATTTGAACTGTTGAAAATAAAAATAGAAAGTGTTTCATCCCTTAATTTCTCATGAGCGGGTTCATTGACCTTTATAGTGATAGAATTCGAATCTACCCCATTCAAAATCAACTATACACAATAATAATGATAATTTTTTTTTTTTTGTCAAATTGAAGGTTCCTTTCATCATCGTTGACGTAATAATTCCACCACTATTATTATTATTAGGGAGATTCCACCAAGTTGGGGATTTTCACTCATCTAGGGTTGATAACTTAAATATTGATTTTCACCCACCCCTAAACAATTTTACGTATATGTATAAGGTAATTGCGTGTAGATGTGTATGCGTGTATGTGTATGTGTGTGTGTGATGTGTATAAAGAAACAGTGCGATTCTACCCCCATTTTCGTCGAAATCTAACAATTTTTTTTCGTATTTATTTAAATAATAATAATAATTATAATAATTATCGTTATTATTGGGAAAATTGTCTGTGGGAAAATTGGATCGATGATCGTTGATTAATTAAAAGTGGTGATCGGTTTTTGAGTCGAGAAAATTCGGCAATTTTCAAACTACACGAGAAAAAAAACAGAACCAAAAAGGGTGAATTTCCCGATTGTCCCATTTCAATATTACAATAATAAACAAATGAATATGTTGTTGTGTTGGGAAATTTTCAATGTGAGTGTTGTGTGATTTTCGTTGAAAACGAATTATATAGAAAAGAAAAACGCGAAAATGTCTAAAATTATTAGTCAAAGAAAATCTAGATTTCCATGTGGTGAATCTAATAGGAAAATTCTCTATAATCGACTATTGTGATGATGTTGATGATGGAAATTTTTTGAAATTTTTCAAGAAAATTTCTACAATATCGCATAAAAAAATGCAAAAAGAAAATACAAATCCATCACCGGATATTCATCAATATGTAGGGCCGTATCGGCTCGAAAAAACTTTAGGCAAAGGACAAACTGGTGAGTTGTGTGGTGAATTTTCCGAATTTTCCATCAATCAAATCGACATACAATACCCAAAATCAAGTTGGGTGTGGAAATTCTAACCCATAAGGCGGAGCCATCTTCGATACGTGAAAAATCTCCCATTATTATCAATATTTCCACAAAAGAAAATTCCGTTTGTTGTTGAAAATGAGGAAAACTCGACTTTTATCCCTATAGAAAAAAAAAAAAAAAACCATTAAAAATTCAACTCCCCCAACACGTATCTATTTTCAAAGAAAACTGACAGAGTCAACTGTGAAAAGAAAACAAAACAAAAGATTGTATCTCTCATGGACGGCTATTTTCCTTGAAAATCACAGTAGGCTGTATTTGAATGAAAAACAAAACGCACATAAATCGGCCTATTTGATAATACATAATTCATAAAAAAGTTGACATTTGACATTTAAGGTTATAGTACGGTTGGAGAAACGTGGCATATTGACCGAAATCGGTTCAATTATTCGTCAATAATTATTTTTTATTGTTTTTTTTTTTTTTAGGTTTGGTCAAATTGGGTGTTCAATGTGTGACTGGTAAAAAAGTCGCCATTAAAATAATCAATAGAGAGAAATTGAGTGAAAGTGTTTTAATGAAAGTAAAACTAAATAGAATCGATTAATATCTCTATCTTTATCTTTATTATTAATATTATATGTTTGTATTGTAGGTTGAGAGAGAGATAGCTATAATGAAATTGATAGATCATCCACATGTTTTGGGTTTGACTGATGTTTATGAGAATAAAAAATATTTGTAAGTTGCTGAACGAATTAACGCAATCATCCTCGATTTAATCTCGAACTTCTATTACTTATTCGAGGATCGATCCGTTATTCTATTTCAAACCTAGTTTCGAACTTATACTCAAAAATACTTCTATTCTCAGATCTTGAGAGTGAGTGGATCGTTCCTCGATTCAGTCTCGAACTTCTAATTGTTAAAATAATGTTAATTTAGTTATTTCAAAGATCATTGATGGATCGATCCTCGATTCAGTTTCGAACTCCTATTTAGAGATATTTTTCCAAAAAAACAACTAAATGTCGAAAAATTTTCCAGATATTTGGTATTAGAACATGTTTCCGGTGGTGAATTATTTGATTATTTAGTAAAAAAAGGCCGTTTAACACCGAAAGAAGCACGGCGATTTTTCCGACAAATCATATCAGCATTAGATTTCTGTCATAGTCATTCGATATGTCATCGTGATTTGAAACCGGAAAATCTATTATTAGATGAGAAAAATAATATCAAAATTGCCGATTTCGGTATGGCATCATTACAACCAATTGGATCAATGTTAGAAACAAGTTGTGGATCACCACATTATGCATGTCCAGAAGTTATACGGGTAAATTCCATCAAATCAATCCGCCATCTATCGGTATAATCAACAATTAAAAAGGTTTGCCAAGAAACTAATAGATGGTGCACGTTATTGTTTGTATTTATACCGATAGAGGTGGGTTTTTTTTTCGAAAAATCTAATAATAGAGATGTGTATATTTGTAGGGTGAGAAATATGATGGTCGTAAAGCGGATGTATGGTCGTGTGGTGTTATTTTATATGCTTTATTAGTTGGTGCTCTACCATTCGATGATGATAATTTACGACAATTATTAGAAAAAGTGAAACGTGGCGTTTTTCATATACCACATTTTGTACCGCCGGATTGTCAAAGTTTATTAAGAGGCATGATTGAGGTTAATCCCGACAAAAGATTAACGGTATTTTGAATTTCCCGCAATTTTTTGTTTTTGTTTGTTTTTTCTTAAAATCAATTAATTTGACAGTTGAGCGAAATTAATAAACATCCATGGGTGACAGCTGGCGGTAAAGGTGAATTAGAATTGGAATTACCAATGATGGAAGTTGTACAAACGCATGTTCTACCATCAATAGAAGCCGTTGATCCGGATGTATTACAAGCTATTTGTAGCTTAGGTTGTTTTAAAGAAAAAGAGAAATTAATACAACATTTGCTCAGTCCAAAGTGAGTATTTTACAATTATTATTGAAATAGGTGGCGCTGTTACTGTTAATATACGATTTAGATATATAGATGGCGCTTTTGGTGTTATCTATTAATATAGATAGATGGCGTTGTTTAGATTAAATGAAATTCGAGAGTGATTTGAATTTGTTTTATTTTTGCATATTTTCGATGATTATTTTTTCTGGATTACTCATATTATATCGATAATTCGATAATCCGGCTGAATTATAACAAGTGATTGATTGATTTTTTGAATTAATTGAAAATTCATTAATTATATTTTTACCGAAATTTGTTAATCGTATAAATACATCAATATAACCAGTTTTTTTACCTTGTCGATTTGCTAAATAGAAATTATCTTTAAAATATTTGGATTTTTCATTATTTTTTAGCATTTTCTCGAAAATTCTACTAAGCGAAATTAGGGCTTTACCATAAATTTTAGCCGTT
>JAZBGZ010000878.1:0-17905 GCA_037414795.1 Stenodera caucasica | reverse complement strand
TGAAGATCATTGCATAAAAACAAAATCCATCATTTATTACAATAAAAGAGGATAAATTCGAAAATAATCAGTAATAATAAAAATTAGATTTATAAGAACAGATGGTGTTTTTGAGAAAGAGGTTGAGGTCGATCTTGTTATTTATCAAATTTTTATCATTTATCAAATTAAACTTTGAAAATATTGCGTTCAATTACAGTGTAAATAATCTTATTTTTAGAAGAAAAAAAACGTTAAAAATCTCTTGATTTCACGTAGAAATTTATTTGTTAAACGGTTTGTAATTCACGAACAAACAGAAAACGCCTGATCTCTAATCAAAAGTTTAATTAGCTGTACGTTATCCAACTTTTTATCACACAAAAAAACTCACGTTTACTTTGTTCCAATCTACACCTATATTTACTTGAGTAATCAACCCTTAATTCGTTCTATTAATCCTATTTTTGATTCAATTCCTAGTAAAGGTGAGTCTAAAACCGCTATAACCATTAATCTTGGTCTATATTGGAGAAAAAACTAATTACTAAAATTTTCCCGTCGTTTTGTTTTATGAATCTTATTATTCAGCAAGCGGACGAGACGTCATCCGAAATGATACATCTTTAAACTTGTGTGTATGTGTGTGTATGAAGTTTACATAATAGAGTAGATGAAGAAAAGAAGGAATGAAGAAAAAATTGCGACCCAACCCTTTGCCATTAATCCCTCGCTACCACTGTCAAGTTTTCATTTGTTCTTTTTTTCTTGGCATTGTTTCCATGAACTTCTAGATTCTATCTAGTGCTAGTTTATTTATATTGGTTGGAATAGAAGAGAGAACATCATTAGGATTCTATTACAGGACACTAGTAGCTTGAAAGAAATAAGATTTCAGATAGAAGATAGTTTTCTTTTTATAAAAAATACCCCACAGCTATGGATTCTTTGCTTAATGTAAATTAACGAAAAATAAATAAGAAAACGAAGAGTTTTATAGTTAGTTAGAATGGAAATTCTATTATCTGTTGAAATCTAATCGAATTTGTTATTATTTTTTAAAAGTCCATATTGATTGATTCTAAAACATAATTGATGACAGTGTTGAAAGCTCTAATGGCTGTTGTTGTTGTTTGTTGTAAATTAACATAAAAGGTCAACATCAAGTCATCGTAATTATTTAAATAATATTATGATTATACATATTTTAAATAATACATACAGAACATAAAGATAGATGCCAGTTTCGATGAT
This sequence comes from Stenodera caucasica, assembly GCA_037414795.1. Classification (NCBI taxonomy): domain Eukaryota; kingdom Metazoa; phylum Arthropoda; class Insecta; order Coleoptera; family Meloidae; genus Stenodera; species Stenodera caucasica. The sequence goes on along the minus strand of JAZBGZ010000878.1, from coordinate 16,672 downwards.
TTGAATTAAAAAAAATAAAAATAAAAAAAAAATAATTTAAACATATGCATTATTCAAAAATTGTATTGTGACGACGTTTTATATTTGAAATAGTTTCCGTTTTATGTACGTAAATTGTAAATGTGGCCAACATATGTAATATTAATAATCGAGTACGCTTCTGTTACGTTACGTCACAATTCCATTGAGGTTATGTTATTAAATTGCACGATTAGGATTAATCTAGGAATCGAACAGTTTTATTTGTTTGTAAAGTCAAGAGATTACAAACAACGGACCGATATGATGCCTTTTATGGAATGACGTTGACCTTAAATCATACATATCTGTCATTTGTATACAGTTACACGATATATACACACACACACATCATGTATGTATACAGAAAACATATGTGGTAGAATTATGATATTGGAATATGGAAGAATAATAAGAGGAAAGAAAGAAGAAGACGACACCGTAACTCGAGATTTTCACATTAACAAACTACCAAAAATAAAATATCAAATTTCAAGTTTTCTAAACGAGAATTCAAATGGAATTCGCTTAATGGATAGTTTCGATGACCCTTTATATTTTATCTAATCTGTGAGATATGAGAATTGAGTGAATACGATTTGAAAAAGTGGCCCTTTAAATAACAACCTTGAATATCAATTTGAACCAATTATGAAAGTGAGAGAGTTCATTGTCTTCTATTCTACCATCATGATTAATCAATATTAATTAGAAAAATCCATTTATTTTCGTAATAGACCCATTATTATTGTTAATAACTCACAAATCGTTCTAGATTTTCGTATAATTCTCCCTATCAAAATAATTAGGAAACAAACAGCCTAAAATCTAACAATCAGGTTAATTGATGATAACATTGATTAAACAATAGATAAATAGTCGGAAAAGAAAAATCAATTTCACCTAATTTGAATATTCGGTGCCACGATTATGTGGGTAGACTGGTTTTTTTTTTTTGTTTATTATAAACAACTAAAATAACAACAAAACTATAGCGCCTATTTACATAATCATTATGAAATTTGTTCAAAAACTACTATTACATAATTAAATTATTTTGTTATAATCGAGATAGTCAACTCTCTAATTGTTTTCCATTTAAAAAGCAATTATCGATGGATATTTGCTAGGAGAACTGATCCCAAGTTCAATGTTCTATAAATTATACCGGCTGTCCACTCTACGATAACTCGTCCAAATATTTCTACTGTTTATGGGGCGAGCACAAAAAATTCAACTTTGAAAATAAATTGTCCCCAAACCACAAATCGATACTTTTATTTTTGTTATTAATCGAGTTGTTTGAAATATTAACAACCGAAATTTCCATCAATCACACAAATCATAGCAATCTTTGGTTTAAAAATTAATTCAATTTTTTTTCGTTCGAATATATTTGAATATCGTTCGATTGTCAATTATTTTAATTTCCTCATTAAAAAAACAAACTATGATTGTTACATCTGTTACCTTGACAACCAGTTGTGTGGAGGAGTGATAACGTCAAGTCCCGCCTATGTTGGTTTATTGTTGAATGATTTTTAGTTTGAATTGTTTAGAGGACAGCCGGTATATTTGTCTGGGGTTATCTTTCGAATTTTATTTTCTATAAACGTTCAGTCATCATTCATAAAACACCTCATCTATTTCCTGTGATTTCCCGACTCTATCAACAATGGTCATTCTATTATTAAATACACCCACTAGATTTAATAATTATTATTTAATTTCATTATTATTGTGAGTACCTTATTTAATAGCTTGGAGTATTAAAAGTTATCAATGGAAAAAATAACTGTTAATTAATAGGCGCTTTTATTCTCTACAAAAACAATGATGAGTTAATTAATTATAATTAAATCTGATTCATTGATTAATCAACTTTTCGACTTTCAACTATTATATAGATAAATAAAATATTATTATTGTTATAAAATAAATTAATTTCGATATTACGATTTGTATCACAATTGTACAGATGTGAGTAGCGTGATTTTGAAAAAACTTCAACTTTCTATTTGTTCATATGTACAACAATAATTTTGTAGAAAATGATAATTTCTATAATTAAAAATGATTTTGAAGACATTTGACCCTAATATGTGAATTTCATTAAAGAAATTTAGCCGACAAAAGAACAATTTTTGAAAAAAAAAACACAATAATAATAATAATAAATATAAATAAATGGGATTAATTGACTATATTTTTATACGAATTTTCCATCAAGTCACCAATTTTATTCATTTATTTATAATGGCGGACTATAAAGTTTGGTTAGGTTATTTCGATTTTTATTAATTATCGAGTCGAATTACAAAAAAGGGGGCTATAACCCTAAGAAAAATAATAATAGTAATAACTACTATAATAATAATTATGAGGAAAATTGAAAAAAATAATCTAGCGACCTTGTAAAAAAGCTGTTGAGAGTGAGACGTGAGATTTTGCATTACTGCAATTATACAACAATTAATGTTTGTTTTCTTCTACGAAACAGCTGGAAGCGAAAACCACTCCAAATAATAATAATATAAATAATAATAATAATAATAATAATATAGAGGGAACATTTGAGGTATAGTTTCGGGGGTGAAATACGGCAGCCATATCCTTCTGTTTTCACGTGTATATTACGTATACAGTATGTGGATCGATCATTTCCGGTATGCCGGTAGAATATAAATTTCCAAATAATACACCCCCTGAACTGTATTTTCAGTTTTGTTTCTAGTTCAATAGAATAAAAATTCAAACAATTGTCCAAAATCGAAAAATGAGAATCAATAATAAATAAAATGGTTGACGAAAAACAAACGACAACACATTATCTATGATTATTAACAATGACTATTTGATTTTGATATATAAATCAGTGAACTCACCACTTATTCTCCTCATGTCCAAAATTTTACGATTTCATAAGAAAACTAATAGAAAATCACACAAACAATCCAATAATTGTTCAACACTAATAATAATAATAACTAGAGTAAATATAACCAAAAAAAAATTGAACACAGCCTACTGTTTTTTGACGATAAAATTGACAATCACACTACCACCGGATAAAAAAAAAACAAAAGTCTTTGGTTATAATTTTTGAATTTCGACGTAATTCTACCGTTAATAATAACGTTAAATTAAACGTAAATACTACACTCCAACGAATTTGGAGCGTAATCGTTGAACTATACACAGAATAGTGGCTTTACTATGTTTTAAGATGGGATGTCAGAGGGGCAAAGCCACCAAGTTATAAAACGGTAGACAGCGCGGTTGCGTACTATGGTGTTTTGGTTGCCCCCACCACAATTTCACGCCATATTACGTGGAATTACGCCCGTGAGTTATACAACCAATAATACAAATTATTTTATAAATTCAAAAAATAATTCTCAATTGTAATAAAATAATTAAACAGGTAGTGCCTCTTCTAAATTATCTCAAATAACATTTATTGAATTTGAATTCTCCTGTAATAATAGCGAGATTGTCTAATTCGTATAACAATAATTGGAGAATGTGAGAACTTTGCTCAGAATGATATCCGATTTGACATCAGTTTCTATTTCTAATAATTCTAATATTTGCTATGGAATTGAATCATAAGGTTATCATTCTAGATGAGTGTAAATCATGTGATTTTGGACATAAATTGATAACAGAAAAAATTGAATAAGCTCTACGCAATAACTAAAGATTTGTTGATCATAATTCATTAACTGACAATCAGCTGTTTTTTGCAAATTAGAGTAATGGAGGAGGATTAGATTGTTGAGGTGAAAATCTCGTCTAATTCCACGATTTTCCATTAACGTCATTCGAGATTTAATTAATGGTTCTCATGATTATCTTGAACGGCTTAGTCCTCATTATTCACACTATCTAACATTTGTTTAATGATGGATTGATTGTTTTTTTTTTTTTTTTTTTGGTTATCAGTGATTATAAAAGTGAATATTTATCGAATTATCTCAGTAACCAATTATTATTGTAATAATATAATTAGATATTGTCTAACTGTTTCAATTATTTTAGATCTAATTAAAAAATAATTGTTGTGGAGTTGTTATGATTATTAATTAAAAACAACAAGATATAAGTAGGTCTTTATTAATATTATCTAAAGCCGACATAGGAGTCGTTTTTTTTGTTTCAATGGGAAAGGTTAAAGGTCGTCAAACTTCTAACAGGGATTGAGAATTAATAATAATTATCTTATTGGGATTCTTGGACGATTACTGCGAAAATTTCGGAAAACTGAAACTCCTTACAGTTTCGTTGAAGGGTCGGAAAATGCAGCTGATTGAAAAATTTCTCGTTTTTCTAAAATTTTATTCAGTCAGAGCTAGAAACTTCGAAGAAATCGGGTAAATTTTGGATATCTTCGAGGAAATTGAACACTTTTGAATTTGAACCAGAAAAGTCATTTATAATCCACCTGGAAATACAGAATTTCACGAAAAACCGAAACAGTGATCACTGACGTGATATCTGAATCTGAAAATTCGAGATTTTGAGCGGAAAATTGGGAAATGCCAAAAAAAAAACTCAGCGATCGTTGATCTTCAATCAAAGACGATAAAAAGGCGCCTATCTTCTACGAGCCGGCCCTGATTCGAAAATCGCACAATTTCCGATAGAAAATTGACTGAAAATCCACCAAATTTCCCCAAATCCGCGATTTCCCAACTGTAAAACTACCCAAACTCGTCAAATAAAACGAGTGTTAAAAATGGTGGATGCGCCGCATGTTATCCGGCCATATAAACGTTAATTTTTTTTTTATTTATCAAATAATTGCGAATTTTTTTGCACAAATCGATAAAAATGAGATTAAAATACATATTTCTTATCATTACAATACATCAGTCGCAGAAATTCACGTTTCAGTCGTTTAGAAATTCGCTCAATTGATGTTTTTTTCAACAATTAATTTTTTTTTAATAAAATAAAGCTGGAAAACATGCGAGCTACTTTTAGATTTGCGACTTTTATAACTGCAAAATATCCATATTCAAACAATAAAGTCTTTCAATTGTTTTTTACCGACAAAAAATTTATTTATTTATTCGGGAAAATTTCCATATAGAGAATTCCGACAACGAAATAACGGACTGTTTGATAAAATAACAATGTGTCATTATTAGTTTTGTAGTTTTACAAAATGAAAACTAAAAGAAAAACTGACATTTGTGTTGTAATAATAAAAATTTAATCATTCAAGTTAACTGGGAATTTTCTCGACTCGAGGTAGAATAAAAATGTTTTCCTATTCAAACGTATAATAAAATAGAATGGGACAATGTTGACAGGAAAAGTAGAGATAACGTTCGGAAAATTCAAAATGAAACGGCTTTCCAATCAGTTCGGACGATAACGAGACGACTTTGACAGGAAATATCAGGAAAATTCTATCTCAAATCTCCAATTATATCAAATTTTCAATTATTATTATAGGAAATATTTTTCACGGGGCATCTTAGCTGGGACGCGCTGTATTCGCGGATTCCAGACTTTGATTGAGAAATAGCGAATGCCAAATATTCAATTGTTATTCCGAATTATGAATTGAGATGGATTTCGAATTATTCTATCTCTCTCTAATGTATTGTTGTATACAATAGTTGGGCTTTTCATAGAAACAAAGCCTATTCTAGAGGAAATTCGGCTGCCAAAACGGCCCAACATTCATCATTTTCCTTGTTAATTAAAGACAGGCGTATTTATCTGGGAATAGGAGAAATTCCACCTGGTTGAAAATACCCCAAAACAATAAACACAATTCGAAACAATTTCGACACAATGTAGTTTATTTATTTATAAGTTTAGATGATTTTATCGCACACATTCAATTACGAAACTATCCCATTTTACGAGCTCGCTTTAAACGGTTTTCCACTTCAATTTCATCCGTTACTCAATTTTACGACTTTAATCAGAACAATTTTTATATCCACCCGTTTCATTCGTTATAACGTTTTTGAAAAATACAGAGTGTCCCGAATTTCAAGGACTCGAAGATAATTAATTAGGGAGGAGATTAATCGTGAATTTTCCTCTATTTGTTCCCGAAATTCGACAACTCGAAATCAATTATTTAGTATTCATTGCAGTTACGTGGAAAGTATCAAATAATGGAGTTTCTCTCAACTTTTCAATAAGTTGATTGTTCGTATAGAAGAAACTTTATACGTTGTGGAAATGTTTCGAATTCTCCAAACTGCAATAATAACATTTTAAATAGTTGAGAAAAATCTCGGTCAGGTGCGATTATTTTCGAAACAACACCTGTGTTGTGAATAAACAACAATAAAATGAGATTTTTATGGAATTTCAACAAAGTCGTTTGTTCTCTCGACTTATTATTGTAAATTTTTTTCAAATAAAACAGGCAATAATAACAATAAAATTGTTGTTAAGCTCAACAATTTTATTTGTTTAAGTGGAAGTTGTTCGTGAATTCAAATTAGACATTATTTCTAATCGTCAAGTGTTAAAAGCTTTATTTATTATTCTCTCTAAATAACAATAAATAACTATTGTTAATAACAATTGTCGACAATGTGGCTACAATTTATTTATAACGATCGATGAATTAATTAATATAACAACAATCAATACCGTTAAATTATCGATTAGATAAAATTATTCAATATTTTGTGAAGAAAAACAAATCAACTCACCGTTTGGTTGAAACAATCAAATTTTCATCGAAACCATTAATTTATTGTAATTTTCATATTAATAACAATTCAAATAATGGCGACATGTCAAATTAGACCTTTCAATCCCTTCAAATTCCTACCCCACATCATCCCCTAAGGAGATACTCGAATTCGGTTAGCGGAACACAACACTGTATTTTAAAGCCGGCATGGCTCACGATATATAATCGACTTCCGGTTTACACTCGATCAAAAATAATAATAATAATAATAATATTGATGATGATAATAATCACACGTTTTTGATGATTAGTTTTAGAATAAAGTCACTTTCAGTTTCACGTTAACGTTTGTCGTAGATTTATAACGTAATATTACGATTATTAAAGCGAGCGAGTTCGTTTATAGTTTTAGACTTATGTCAGACTGTTATATCGATTAGGCGTCGGGACGACAGCGCCGGTCGCTAGGGCCTACTACTATTACAACTCACTATTATTATAATTCCTGTTACTATTGAAGTGACTGAGACAGAAATAGATAAGTCGTCTTAAAAAAATTTCGAATGTTTAACGTATAGACGGCCGATTTAGAAAAGAAGAGGGTGGATTCGACTCATTGATCTGTCAAGGGGTGGAATCGCAATCATTGATTTTACGAGAACCAAAATACGATACTAATCATCTACCCCTTTTATTAGATTAATGTGTTGTTAATAGGACTATTTACAGAATTCGGGATTAAGGGCGGAATTTTAAGGAGCCCTAGGATATAAAAACTAAACTTGTAATATACTATTTATTACACATATGTAATTCAAAACAAATATGTGTATGTAGATACAGAAGCAAATTAGATCAATTAATTACTACATTAATTAGTAAATATAATAATGATAATATTAATAGAGTAATTTTTGTGATTATAATTCGCAATATTTGTGGATATTTACAGAAAAATTTAACAATAAGGACTGAAATTTCCCAACTGTTAACTCATATGATCATTTTTTTTTATTGTCTGATTTAGTCCCGACTTGGCTATTTTCCCAATTGTTACTCTTTTTTTTCTAATAAACAAAATAAATAACATCCAATAGAATTTCGATAAATTCAAAATCTGTTAGAACAACATGTTTTATAATTGAAGCGATTATAAAAATTTAAAGATAGATAGATATGAAAAATCATCACATATTTCCGAAATTTCAATAGATATGTACATAAATTTATAACTAAACTATTATCGAAATATTATTGTACCCTTATTATTGATTGATTGATTGAAATACATCTATTTACATTTCATCAATTAATCGATGGCAAATTTGATCAATGGAACAATAATGATTGTTGACCCATTTGATTTGGTGGATTTGGGACCATACCTAAAGGGCTCAATTGTGGGAGCATTGTTGGATTCGTAACCAAAGGACGTATAGCCTACAAAAAAAAATAAAAATAAAAATCACTCATTAATAATAAAAATAATTGAAAAATTAACCATCATTGGTTGTAATTGTGGATAAATTTGTGGCTGTATTGTTTGATTTAATTGAGAATTATTTGTCATTGATTGATTCATCGGTTTATAACCGGCTCCAGTTGTCGCCGACATTGGTTGTGGAGTCCAATTAGTTTTAGAACCATTCTTTGGTGAATTCCATTGAACTCCTCTAAAATATTTTTTTTGAATAAAAATTAACAATCATTTAAATCATTAAATTTAAGTCAACTTACTTAACAGGAACTGCTCGACTATTAATTGTAAGATTTTCAGCTAATGACGCCAAACTCGATTCCAAATCACCAGTTAATAATGCAGCCGGTTGATTATTATTATTACTATTACTATTATTATTATTATTGATATTATTACTATTATTATTATTATTATTATTCGTGCTATTATTTGTTGTATTATTAGTTTGTCCTGTAGCCATTGGTTGTAAAACACCGCCTAAAGCATCAAATGATACACCTGTAATTTATTTAAACAATAAAAATATTTCCTTTAAATTAAAGTAATTATAGAGTAAATTTTTTTGTAAATTAAAACATGCACTAAAAAAAATTTTATAAATTTATAAATAAATTGATGCCAATGACCGTTCCATGGGAAAGTAATAAATTTTCTAGATTACATGCAATAATTTCAAAATTGTGCAACAAATCTAATTGTAAAAAATATAATTGAACAATAAATCAATTGTTTATCGATTTTGTAACACACAATTAATAATAAGAATAATAAGAATTATAAATCGAAAAAACAAATGCAATAATTCAAAACGAATCACCTGTTATCTGTAAAACTATAATAAATACACCATCAATGAACACACACGGTATATTATTTTCGAATTTATTATAATTATTGTCGCGATTATTGTCTTGAATGATGAAATTAATGATGATTAGAATGATGAAAATTGTAATTAACCTGAACAATATTATTATTATTGATAATCAAACATTTTTATCGAAATTTGTATTATTGATTGTATCTTGTAGAAAATTACTTTCTTTTTGAAAATAATTCAATACATTTTGTATTGGTTTCGGTTCGAATGTATCAATATCTAATAATAATGGTGGTTCAGGATCTTCAACAAGAAAAGGATTAAATGATTGATGTGTCTCTTCGGCAGCTTGTAAAAAAAAGAAGAGAGAAAAAATAAAAAGTAAAGCTCATTAAAATTATTGTTTTCTGTTTGATAAGAATTATCAGAATAAGCGTGAATTTAGAAATAATGTGCAACAACAGAGCACATGCTTTTTGAATAATTTTTTCTTAATTTTTCAATTTTATATTAATATTGATTTATATTTTTGTTTCAAAGTCAACCTACTTTTAGTTTCATGATTGCCAAAGACCGAAGCAAAATTACTTTCAGATACAAAAGTTCCATTTGATACAGGACTTGTTGGTGGAAAACCTACAATAATAATTATAATAATAAAAATTACAATAATTAATAATTAAATTAATAAACCATTTCCGTTAGTCATCCATATATTGTTCGATTGTATAAATGGCGGTGGTACAATTTGTGATTGTGTTGTTAAAGTTGTAGCATTTGTTCCAAAAGCATCAACAAATGGATTTGATAATTGTAATAAATCATCTGATGTTTTATTAATTTGATTATTCGATTGTATTGGTTCAGTTGTAAATAAATCAACATCAGATATTGATTTTGTTGTTGTTGTTGTTGATGATTTACTCAAAAATGGATTATTTGCAGACGATGATGGTACAGTTATATTAACTTTAGACTAAAAATTAAACCAATTTCTAATTAATTAGAATAAATTTGATTATAATTGATGATTACTTTAAACTGATTCATTGCAGCTTCTTCTTCAGCTAGAGCCTGTATCTTCAAATTTTCATCAATACCGTTTGTTACATCAAAACGAGCATTTGCAGCAACATTACCGAAAGCATTACTAGTTGATGATAATACAGAAACACCGGATTTTACATTTTTCTGATTACTATAAAAATATAAATTATAATTGAATTATAGAAAATATATTTATATAAAGACCTTGATGAGGCTGTTGTGGTAGACTGAGCATTTTTTTTACCTTCCAAATGATTCAAATGTTGCTCTAAAGCATCCAATAAACTACTAGGAGCTTTTGTTAAATCAGGAATATCACCTTTATCAATACCAACATTCTAAAATTAATTATTTATTAATAATTAATAATTCGACTTGGTCAATTATTAGAATTTACTTCAGCAACTTTTAGGAATTCTCCAACTTTATCCATACGTATTAGAAATTTTTTATAAATATCTAACGCTTCTTTACATTGTTTTTTGTTCATATCGAAGAATTTCTCTAATAAATTAATAATACCATCATTATAACATGCAAATAAACGAATTAAATCCCGAAATAATAACATAAAACACATATTTATAACGCCATTTGTTAAATCATTAGCTGAACAATCGAATTCTAATAAAGCATCTAATTGATTTTGTAAAACTGGTAAAGTTTTCAATAATTTATCAGCATTCATTGTACGTAACATTCCATCTTCTTTCCTAAAAAATTAAATTAAATTAATTTTAAAATTAAATTAAATAATCGATATATTTACCCTCGTTTCACTTTACAAAAATCGAAAGCTACAGTCCTATATGACATTGCTTTCTCGTTAAGATAACGAGAATAACGTCGAATAAACGGCGACATATCATAGCCTGTGAATTTGTAAATAATTTTCAATTAATTCTACTCTCAAATTAGTTAGATTTAAAAAAAAAAGCTTCTATTATAAAAAAAAAAAACAAAACTAGGTCACTATACCATCACCACTATTACAATTGTTTTAAAGAAACCCAAATTAAAATTCAATGAATGAAAGTGACATTAATCAATCAAAACAAACAAAAGCATTCATTTATTAATACTCACCAGTTCGAACATTTAGGATTCCTTGAGAATGAAATATAACAACAAGAAAAATGAAAGTTAGTAAAATTGATTATAAAAAAATATATTAATTAATTAAAACAAAAAAATAAAATGGAAATCGATTAGTTGTTTTTTATGTTAGAAAGAAAATAATAATGTAGATTTTGCGTGTATTGCGTGTAAGAATCATAAGGGTGTGTGTTTATTATTCATTGAATAATATAAAAATAGGAGAAAAAAAGTCAATAATTTACCTTGAACACCACTTTTATCCAAGAAATTACTCAATTGAAACGTACTATTACTTGAAGCCAAGTATTGTGTGAATCTCTGTAAAATAAAATAAATTAATACAACCATAATATGGGTTAGAAATTCATCAATTTTAGTAAAACTATCTCTCCCTGTATAATATCAACGAAATTATTTTTTTTCTTTTCATTGTACAAAAAAAAAAGGAAATTCCCAGTTACAATCTTTGTGATTTTTAATGACGATGAATCAATTCGTTGAATTCATTCGGGTTTATTATTTACAATTTCACAATTATCAGTTGAATATTAACATTATCATTGAAAAACATGACTCATTCATATATCCGTTGTGTCAAACAAGACTTTTATTCTGTAACATATTTATAAGTGATTCTTTTTTCTAATTCTATACATTTCCCAATATTTTTTTCTGTATCACTTGATTTAAAGTAGATTGAAATTTTGCAACAATTTATAATTTACATAACTAAATATGATAATAAATAATAATTATTGTATAATAATTAATAAATATTTATAATTGAAATATTAATAATAATCTACTTACTTCATTTCCATAACACATCATATGATGTACGGTAATTAAGGCTTTATAAACTACGACCCAATTTGTATTTTGTGAACGTTCTATCAATAAATTTGCTAATTGAGGTATGGATACATTCGGTTCGTTGGTACAATGGACTAAATCTGGAAAAAAACAAGAGATAATCGATTAATTATCATTTTAATTTAAAAGATCTAGTTGGCTCCAATATCGATATTATTTCAGTTATTCAAAAATATAAAACAGAATTCACCCCCTCAAAAAAAAAAATGCATTTTAATCCAACAACAAAGCCTTATTGATTTATACTAAAAATAAAGCATTTCAAACAACGGATTATTGATTTATTGCCTATTGTCTATTTGAATGTTCCAAACAAAAGAATTGGTGTTTTCCAATTTCGTAACATTTCACTTTTAATCCATATAAACCCTTTAATGAAACTAATTTCACTCCAATTATAGAAGTTTAGATTTGTTTTTATTTCTAGAAAAATTTCATTATAAATAGAAACGATATGAGGGGAGATTTTCTAGAAAATTAACAAAACAGAAGGTTATAAAAATTTGATAAAATTCATCCAAAATAAATACGCCCACAATCTATGATAACGAGAATAAAATCGAAAATTCCTAATTTATAAATAATAAATACTGATATTTAAATTATTGAAAATTCTGAGTGTTGCTATACAGTTTCTGATAACCTATCAGTAATTAAAAAAAAATAATAATTACACTTTCATGAAAAAGGGGGGCGTTTACGTATTTATTACTCCAAAATATTACAACACAATATCGAAATAATTTTATAATATCTAAACTCGATATAACGGAATTATCTTGTCTAATAAAACAAAATTTATACTACTTATTGACTGATTGTTATGACGAAAACAAATTTGACCTACGTGCTATTAACCTTTTTCAATCTATTCATTTTTATTTCTATTATCAAATTTTATAGGTATTTGAACCTTCAAGGTTCCCCAATGATCAATTTCCTAATTAATATTAATTCAAAATAGAATCTCACGTGAAATAATAAAAGTTCTGAGACTATTGTCTCGAATTTAGAAATTTTATAAATTTATATAAATTATTTCGAAATTATCGCTGATTAACCCATATACTTACAACTTGATCTTGACAAATACATATTAATTAATATGCATTTATATTCGAATATCAACAATAAAATTTTCGAATTTCTCTGAACAATTTAAAGAAATTAATTTTATTATTTCACTCATTTAACAGAATAAACGATGACAATAATTAGAATTTAAAAAACAAGAAAAAAAAACAGTCTCTATTTTTTGTTTGTTGATAAATTCTCCACAACTAGAGAGTTAAGTAAAAGTTGAGAGAGAGAGCACTTTCAATATTATGCAACTAATTATCGAATATCTTCCTGGTAATAAAAATCTCAATAATATCGCCCCAAAAATTATATGATTCGAATTCAATTGATAATTGGTGTTAATTATCAGATTTTTTTTATAAAGGTCGACTACATTTAATAGTAAACCAGGCCATGGATATATTGTAAATTTATATTATTATAACATCAACTCTAATCAGACAGTAAATAATGCCTAATCGACTGTATAGAATTTTTTGATCCGGAAAATACGTCCATAATTGAAACTATCAATAGAAATAGTTTTCATCTAAAAAAAAAAGAGAATGTTAGAAATGTTATTTGTATGACCTTTTTCTATAAACAACTCATTAAAATGGATGAAATCTTTTAATTTATTGATTCAGAAATTTCTGGAGATTATTTCACAGACTTGGAAGAGTTTTTTACTTTATTTTTTTTTGTTTTTTGTAGAGTCACCTTTGAATTTTTCACGTGATTCTCTCAAATGACAACAATGAAATCAACAATCTCTTTTCGAGGACTACAGGAATTTTACTAGAAAAAAAACAATAAATCTATTAATAATTAATAAATAATCAAATATTCTTCATTATCATTATTATTATATTAGTTTGAATGAAAATCAACCTTGCTAAATTTTCACATATTCGCCAACCTTGTAGAAATAATCAGGGAGAAATGAACAGGTCAGTATTATGACTCAGACATAAAGTCAAAGACCACGACAAATTTTATTATTTATAATAAATAAACGACATACGTTACAGACATTATAACTACTAATTTATATTTAACAGACCATATGACCCTTTACCCTTTCAAATAAGCCATATATTCGTATTGTAATTCAATTAAAATTTAAATTATAATTAAATTTCAAAAATCGAATATAATCCAATATTAAGGAATTTATTGGAAATATTCTAAACAAAAACAAATCGATAAGAGCCCTTTTTTATCGAGTAATTTCACGACTTCAACTTTTAACAGATCACGTTTTTGTACATAAAACTAATCAGTAATCATAAATAACGAAAATTAGGTCATCAACAATTGTGATTTTTCTCAATCAAGTTCAAGAATGTATTATTCATTTACTATAATAAATAAATGTAATAAAATTCATAGAAAAGAAAATTGTATTCAAATAATTAAAATATCAGTTTCCTGATTATATTCATCCGTTAAACAGAACGGAAATTCTAACAATAATAGATTCTACCAAAACAGAAGGGCACTCACCCAAAAAAACAAAAAAACAACACCTGTCCAATAGTTCTAATTTAAAATAAACCAATTTTTACAAATAAAACCCTTTTTTCCCCATTATTTTTGATATAGAAAAAAACCATAATCGAATAAAATCTATCGAAATTATTTTATTCATATTGTTCTTTCAATATTGAAGAACTTTGATCGAAATAAATGAGTTAATTGTTCATTTAGGAACAGGTTTCAAAAATAACCTTGTTAGATGATAAAAATTATCTCAAAATATAATTCCAAATTAATTTATAGAGTTTTTATTTTTCTATAATATGTAGAAAAATTGACGATCACGAGAATAAAATCCTACTAGGAAAAAATTGATGTTTAGACACGTACAGATCCGAATTTAGAACAATTCTATAAATATAAAAAGACTTAAAAAAAGTTGGACGAAATTAGACGTTTAATTAATTAAATAAACAATAGAAATAATGATATCGTTTAAACAATAACCTTTGTCGTTTTCTATTTAGGAACAGCTGATCAACTATTTGAATTGTTACTTAAATACCTTTAATCAGTATTATGACTTGAGGAATGGTACATTCCCGTGACTCAATCATAATGACTTAAGAGTGATTTGAGGTGTTTGAGCAACAACCGATTAATTTAGCCTTATTAACAATATAAAAAAAAAGAAGGTATTATTAGAAAGTTCCATTTTTGTTACAAATAATATAATAGTGGGAAATTTACGTAACATATTTCAATAAGAAAGGAAGTTCCTGATAATTCATAGGGATTGAGTATTAAAAACTATTTTTCCATCTCAATAAACATATGTATGGTTTTACAAAACGAAATCTTCACAATTCTCAACAATAGAATTTAATTTTCTAAATCAAATACTGAACATTATGACGTAAATTATAAAGTAAATATTAATCCTAATAAAATAGGTTAGAATACTGTAACCTAAAAAATAACAAAAATATATAAAATGGCGATTAGTTTTCAATATGGAAATTATTTGTTTTATGTCTTATTGATGGATGTTTTTAATGGGACATCAGATATATACAGATAAAACGAGTATGAACCGGTGTTTACAATAATATTTGATGGTTTATTATTATTAGATTTGATCTGTTTAAATGCGTAATATTTTTTTTGTTAATTTTTCACACTATAATAAAGTATAGTGAGCGTGGAAAAACTTTATTCCTGTACTTCCCCAACAACTTTTTCTTATTAGATTTCTGGTCGGTTCTCTTTCCGTTTGTGGTTCGTTTTTTGAGCTGTTAAGAGAATAACCCAGACACAAAAACCACATTCCACAGAGCAGGTAAATGTTTTCCACTCCTACAGGTGCCTTTGTATATAACTTTATAGTAGATACGTGACGTTATCTTACCGTTATCAATACATAAATCTGATAAAAATAGTCCCTTTTTCGGAACAAACCGAACTGTTATTATCAATTAAGATTTACTTACAATCTAAATGTTTCTTTTTCGGCCCAATCATTTCTTCAGTTGTTGCTTTACAAACGGATTTGGCCAAACCTTGGCCGGCTAAACTGTGTTTAGCTGCTAAAAGTCTATCGTTTATAGTCTGGCCAGCCATTCGACTCGTCATTATTGCACTCTTTTTATATTAATTCTCTTTAAATTAACTAGAATTTAATTTATCACAATTTATTGATCTGAAATGATGCACTTGCACTTCCTGTTGTTAACTAGGGAACACAAATACACTTCCTACCTCCTCTTTAAATTTTCATAAACTGGAGAGAAAAAAAACAACCGACAAACGAGCAAAGCCAACTGTCACTTCTCTCACCAATTACGTCCAACTATGACAATGTTGCCAGATTAATTATCAACCGAAATTGAGAATATGTCCGCAAAATATCAATCACAACAATTACGTAATAATTTTGATAAATTTGCTATTCTAAACTCGTTCAAGACAAAACCGAATAAATCCAAACACATTAGAGTAGTTCAAATGTGCTAGTAATTCATTCGAACGTACTGTATTAGGCTACAAATAGCTTCCACCCGCATGTTTGACAGTCGGCCGATCTAACCTCAAATTTATTCAAATGAGAAAAATTAAAATTATTCCA
>JAZBGZ010000877.1:0-25654 GCA_037414795.1 Stenodera caucasica | reverse complement strand
AAATCATTTATTTTGTTAATGAGAGAAAGTATTTACGTTCCCCAATATTTTTCGGAATAGCTTACATTTTTGTGTTCAGTACATAAAATTTGAAAGAATAAAGGAATCCCATAGATTCTTCGAATAAAATACGGGAATAATACCAACAATAAAACAATAATATCACTATATTTGTAGCTAATTTCATTGTTTTCTGTTTGTCAGTTGTGTGAAATTGTCGATGATTTTGTGCGAAAAATTTCAATAATTTTGAATAAAATTTTGCCAATTTAGTCAAATTTGTGTAATTTCAGTTGATCAGACTTCAATAGTCCGAGCTTACATAAATTCATGACAAGTTTCAAGAGTTAGGTTAAGTGCAGATTTCAATCAAATTTTTTATCGGAACCTTTGCAAACAACCAAAGAAATGGCTCATTATAAGGGGGCTGCCAGTGAAGCTGGCCGAGCTATGCAACTGATGAAGAAGCGCGAAAAAGAGCTACAAGATTTGGAGTTGAAAAAGAAAAAAATTGAAGAAGATTTAAAATTGAATAATATTGAAAATAAATTTGCTACACACTATGATGCTGTCGAGCAACAATTAAAAGTAAAATTACGTAAATTAATGAAATTGTATATTAAAAATTCCAATTGTTTTAGAGTTCTACGATTGGTTTAGTAACATTGGATGAAATGAAAGCGAAACAGGAGAATATTGTTAAAGAGCGTGAAAAGAAATTGGCACAAAAGCAAGCGGAAAAAGAGCGTGAAACTCAACGACAATTAGAAGCGAAACTAGCAGAGAAAAACAAACAAATCAAACAGGTAGAAAATCATTTAAATTCAAAATGATCAATCAATTAAAGAACTGTGGAAAATTATTGAAAGAAAGTTATAATTTCAGATCCAGGCATTGTCATTCAGTCTTGATGATGATGATGAAGAAGAATGTGTTGATGATTATGAACAAAAATCATGGCGAGATCACGACGATTCTCAAATACCAAAGAAAAAAATCAAAAAAGATCCAAATGTTGATACAAGTTTCTTACCTGATAGGGAACGTGAAGAAGAAGATAATCGTTTACGTGAAGAATTACGACAACAATGGGCTGAGCAACAGAAAAAATTGAAAGAAGAAGATATCAATATTACGTTCAGTTATTGGGATGGATCCGGCCATCGACGAACAGTAAAAGTGAAAAAGGGTACAGAATCAAGAATTAAATCAACAATTATATAATAAATCCATCTTATTTTCAGGGAATTCCATTTATCAGTTTTTGCAACGAGTTCTAGAATTACTACGTAAGGAATTTTCCGAATTGAAAACCGTGATGGCTGATCAATTAATGTACGTTAAAGAAGACTTGATTCTGCCTCATCATTATACATTTTACGATTTTATAGTGACAAAGGTTCATTTCTTGAATAACTCATTGCGAATTGATTGTAAATTTTCTTAATTTTAGGCTCGCGGTAAAAGTGGACCGTTATTCCAATTTGACGTACATGACGATATAAGATTAGTTAGTGATGCTTCTATCGAAAAAGAGGAATCACATGCTGGTAAAGTTTTATTGAGGAGTTGGTATGAAAGGAATAAACACATATTCCCGGCTAGCCGTTGGGAGCCTTATGATCCCACGAAAACTTACGATAAATACACAATATCCGATAAAGTTAAATAAAATTTTATTATCTATTTTCGTTTTTTATTCAGTTTTTCTACTATCTTTTCTTTCTCCAAATGTATCGAATTCAATATTTCAGCGTCTTCTGGAAATAATGGTTCCAATGGTTTTTTCCAAAATTCTTCCTCATAAGATAAACGCTCCGTTATCTCAGTGCTCCAATGGCGAATTCGGCAAGGTACATTAACTTTCTCCGTATTATTGATCTTCAATTTTCAAATATTTATCTGAATATTGATTTGAATTGCGATAAACTTACCGTGATTGTAACATAAAATTCTTTGTTCTCTTTCGTTAAATCCGGCCCTGTAATTTGTTTCGGCGGTAACGTGATCGCTTTTTCTGGAACAACATAGCCGCATTTTCTAAACGACGCTCTAACGTGCCACGGCTCCAACACCCAAGGCACATCTTTATTCATAACAATTGACAAGGTCATTCGTGTAAGACTACTCATCATCTAAAAATGATTTTCAATAAAATTATATTGATTGTAATCCATCAATAATTACATGAGTAACATTTCGAGAACTGTATCGTATTTCTTTATCATCTCTTTTTGTACTTTTGAATTCGGCCTCATTTTCGGGCGATGCATAAACTGCTAATCCTGGCAATAATAGATGATTATAAGCATAGTGCGGTTTTACAGAGACACGATCGCCAATATTTCCAAGACCATCAACAAAAGTTTTCAAGATAACATCGATGTTTGGTAATTTTCTTGCAGTTGTATTTTCGACTAAATCATAAACATAATGACGTGACCTTAATTTTTTCGGTGGTTGGCCTTTTTTATGTAGCAACGGTTGTGTGCGACGTTTTAAGATATATGTTGTCTGGAAATAAATCGAGTTAAAATTTGTTTATAGTAAAATATAATGCGAAATTATTACCCTAATTTGTTGCGGGAATGAGTTCTGGAGATACAATAGCGAATTTTCGATTGTTGAGCATTTATTTAATATTCGTAACATGTTTAATTTTTTTCTAACCCAATTATTCTTGATACGAATAATTGAGGTTAAGAATTTAAAGTCTGCAGTGCGCGACCTCTAGCGGAATCTCAATGCGATAGTCGTTGAAAACTGTAATATCAAAAAAAAAACTTAAAATTTCAATCAAAATCTACTATATTTGAGATTGAAATTGAAATTGTAGCTGTGATTTTATTATAATTTTTAGTATTCAATCAGTTCATAAGCTCAATTCTCGTTATTCTCGTGATCTCTAGCATAGCTTCCGGTTTCTGTCACATGGCGCTACTTGTATCGTGGAAAATTTATTTAAAGTAGCGGTAAATTTAATTATCACGTTAAAAAAATGTTTTTCTTTCTAGTAATTATAGTTATTTAGAATAGCTTATTTTAGTTGATAATTGATAAGACTGAGAAACAAATGAATCGGTCGATTATTGCGTTACATGTTGAGTTTTCCAAGACGATCAATAATTGGTTGCTATAGGAATTTATTAGTCTCGATCGAATAGAATTGTAGTGTTTCCACCTTAAACGGTGAAATTAACGGAAAATGTCGTCAAAACCAGTGAAATCTCCATTAAATTCAGCGAAACTCTTGATAGAGTTCTTCGACAGTATACCAGAATACGGCGATATAAACCATTTGACTAACACCGAATTTTACGAAAAAATCGAAATGCTCAAAGAAAAACAACGCACCTATTCCAGTAATATTCGAAATGATTACGATGAGATAACAAAAAGAAGTGAACGTCGCCCAAAAACAGATTATTCGTTCAATAATGTAAGTCCAAAATCGGAAATATCGTCAGCAAAAGACACAATCACAGAACCACCATCTAGACGTTCAGTTCGCATCAAAACATCACCAATATCACCGCGATCACCGGATCGAATCAAAACAGAACGAACGAAATCAGCACAATCATCAATTTCCAATAAATTCGATGATAATTTAGATGATCACGAAAATGAATTCGATGCAAACTCAGACAATTTGGAGCTTCTATATTCGAAAAGTGCCCCGTCTAGTCCTTCTAAACTACCGAAAAACGACGGTATAACAATCCCAAAACCGTTCCAAATGACTGTTAAGTAAACAAATATTTCCGTAAATTTCCAATTGAATTATACAAATTTCAAATGTTTTTAGAGATGAAGAAAACAAAATTATCGATGAATTATTGGATGAGACGAAAAAGCCGAAAAAAGATCCACAAATGTTCCGAGCACATCCAGTTCCAATAGAATCTCGAATTCCTCTATTCGATAAAATAATGTTGGACCAACAAATCAGGAGTTGTGCGGTGAAAGAGCGCCGAAAAGACGAATTACAGGCGCAAATGCGGCCATTTTCGTTCACGAAACGCGATGAACTCATTCAAGATTTGAAAAAGGAATTATCAAAATCGTCTCCGAGTTTGTGTTCGAATCCTAATAGAAATCGTACGAGATTCAAAGCTAAACCGGTACCGAAACATCTATTCTCGAATTATTTCTACAAAAAGATGTACGATAACGGTTTCTACAGGTTGGTACGACTATAATTTGGGAGGGACTATTGGCGATTTGAGGAAATTCTCATTTTAGGGCGCTACAGAAGAAAATTCGATCTGAAGAGATGTTGAAAGCGGCTTCTCTACCGCCATCGATGGCCAAACGGGAGCAAAACGATTTCCGGTACGATGTTTGTCCGAAATTGTACAAATCGCTGAATTTTCTTAAAACAGAGAGCCGAAATAAGAGTAAGCGGAAGATGTTTGGAAAAAGGAAGATATTGGACAGTTTCATGAGTGAAGCGACATCTCTATCTTCGAAAGACGATAATGTAAATTCTATAAATTTTATTATCTTCAAAATAAAATAAATATCTTTATTCTATTCTATTGATTTAGATGAATGATAGAAGGAAGGACTCACCTTTTAGTACAGAAACGAAATTATCAAGCATGGATTTATTATCAGGCAATCGATCGAATCTAGCTGCAGTACTACGAATCCAATCGGCGAGGTACTCAATTTTCATCATAATTAGGTACTCCATAATAAAAATCAATTTGAATCTAGGAAACGATTAGAGATGGAAATGTGTCAAAAACTCGAAGAACTGCAACTGAAAGAAGAGTCGAGATGGAGGGAGAAATTGATGAGGAAAAAGCCGATTTGGCAAACACTGAATTATAGCAACGAAGACGATTTGGATATGCGATTGGAAATGAGGCGATTCGAAGAGAAATTACGCAAAGAAGAATACAAAAATTATATGCAAAACATGTATGGACGTGTTAGCAAACAACCGACATTATTCGAACGACAATCTAGGAATTATCCGAAATGAAATTCACATTCCAAACGAGCAATTCACTATAATTAGCCCAATTAACGTTATAATTGACGCTAAAAATGGGGACAATTCTACAAATAAACGTAAACAAGTGCAATTTTATGTGATTATGATTATAATTGAGTGGTGACAGAATAATAAAAATGAAGAAAATTCTAGTTACATTAATAGAAATTCTTTCGTGGAAATTCCCGGGAAATATCGCGATAATAATTCTCTAGATTCTAGATAATAACGCAGGACCTCATTTCCCCAGAACTCTGCGGTATTGCTATTTCCTTTATTTATTAGACAAACAGTACCGTATTCAGAAAAAAAGGCGCCCTTCTTCAATACATCTATAAATTTTCATTTCGTTTCGTTTTATTGGAAGATAATTCGTGAAAATTTCGGTATTGAGACGCAGAATTGTTTCTCATACATGCTTAAAAGTCTGCGGATCCCCTTAGAATATACAGGGTGTTTCACGACAACCGTTAGTTAGACAAATCTCGGAAAGTGTTCAAGATTTTCTTGTGAAAATTTGTGCGTATAATTTTTAACAAATTTTGAATTCAAAGAACATAATTTCAGCTTCAACGCACTTCCGGTTCTACCGGAAACTCACACCAACTTCATTATTTTAAGTAGAACATGATGTAAATGAATTCATTTTTGAATTTCTAGCTCAATTTTAGGCATATTTTTATCAGCAAGTGCTATAGCTAATCTCAATGGATTTCCAGAAAATCGCAATTTTCCAAATTTTTCAGAAAAAAACCATCTTCTCTTCAAAAATTCATAGAATGGTTTTGATAAGATGTGAGAAATTGATATTTCCTTCCTGTTAAAACCAATGTATTTCCTATCTTTATTCTATTTTCATCATACAGGTTGTCCTCTGTACATTTTTGATTTAGTCAAATTTTGAATTCGCGAAACTTAATTTTTTCAAATAAAATGAATGATCTATCATGTCCACAACTAAGCTAGAAATTAAAAAATGATTTAATATACACCATGTTCTATTTAAAATAACGAAGAAAATCTTGAATACTTTCCGAGATTCGCCTAACTGAGAATCATCGTGAAACACCCTGTATAGGGAAATGAAACAGAAATCTATATTAATGATAAAAATTTATTTGTAAAAAATGTAAAAACGAGACAATTGCAACTTAAATAACGGTTATCAGTCTGTAATTTACAAAAATAGAAATCCAATTATAATATTTTAGCGTCAAATAAAAATAAAATGATTCCTCTAGCTCTACTTCATTAAAGAAAGTATAACGAGAATATTTGAAATCAGTCTTAATTAATTACAATATAATTTGGACAAAAACAACAAAACTCAAGATGAAAAATGTAGTTTAAGGTCTGATTGTGTTCAATATCCAGTCCATATAGAAAGTGACTTTCGTATAAACACCTGGATTACCTTCTAAACCACAAAATCTTGGTCCGAACGATACAATTCCAAATTGGATGTATCTTGTATCTTTATTAAATGCTTCAAGTGCTTTTAATGGTCCACCACTATCGCCGGCACAACTATCCCGTTGATTTTTGCCTCCAGCACAAATATGCAATTGATTTATATCAACAACACGTTGATAAGTACGTTTACATTCGTCATTCGGTACAGCATCGATCTCGACTTTTAATAATACAGAACTGGGATGGCCTGTTTCGGTAGCACCCCAGCCAGCGACCGTTAATTTCTGCGGATTTATATCGAACGTTCGATATTGATCGAACGGTAGACAAATCGCCTTGACGCCATCTAGAATCGATGTTGATCAAGTCCAAACAAATTGACAAACAAAAAATCGTATTGTGCTCACCTGAAAATTGCATTGGTGCTACACGAATTAGCCCAATATCGTTCGCATATAACGTGTTATTGTACTGGGGATGCGGGATGATTTGTTCGATTGATAAATCTTGAACTGGTCGAGCACAAATTTTTCCGAAATCGCCATCATAGCAGTCTTCAACCGAGGAAATGTTGTATTCACCTACTCGAACGCTTATCCTGGAAATTAACGAAGACTTTTAGAAGTTGCTCGATAAATCAGCTCTAGATGACATCGGAAATTTATAATAATACGAGTTAGTTTACAATTTATAGAATTGAGGAACTCGAATTGAGCTCATGTTTCAGTCTGGAACAGCAATTTAAGACTTTGCGAATCCCAAAACTTCAACTATTGAAAATCTTGGAAAAATATTTTATTTATTGACTGAATCAATAACCATAAAATTGAGAATTTTACACACATAGTTGATGAACATGCGAGAAGCAGTACAATTTTTAAGTGAATATTCGATTTGAAAATTGAGCTATTAACCTTTACTTGAGTAAAAAGCATCAAATATCTCCCCAAATGCGGAATTATAGTTGAAAAAACTCTAAACTGTGATTATAGAGCATATATGAATAAATTATAAATTTGCAAAGTCTCAAAAGGCATATTTCCAACGAAAAAGTCTGAAGATGAATTCGATGACAGAGCCGGGACTCGAACTCGAGACCTCTCACAATTAGTCGCTCTCTAAAGAGCATGCGACTTAGAGGCCCCGGGTTCGAATTCCGGCTCAGACATAAACTCATCTTTGGACTTTTTCATTGTTGAAAGAGCTAAACGCCGAAAGCAGTGAACTTTTCACTGGAAAATAGATTCCGTAATTGTCAAAGCTCGACAAAAATGTGACTAAAAATCTAAAAAATTGAGTAAAAATTACCAAATATCTCCTCGAACGCGTTATAATTCGGATTTATGGTCGAAATTCATCGAAATCGTTGTAGGAAAACTCTAAATTATGATTAAGAACACTAAATTTTGTCTTCATAATTTTAAACGTAAATTATAAATTTGCAAAGTCTCAGAAGGCATATTTCCAACGAAAAAGTCTGAAGATGAATTCGATGACAGAGCCGGGACTCGAACTCGAGACCTCTCACAATTAGTCGCTCTCTAAAGAGCATGCGACTTAGAGGCCCCGGGTTCGAATTCCGGCTCAGACATAAACTCATCTTCAGACTTTTTCATTGTTGAAAGAGCTAAACGCTGAAAACAGTGAACTTTTCACTGGAAAATAGATTCCGTAATTGTCAGAACTCGACAAGGATGTGACTAAAAATCTAAAAAATTGAGCTATTAACTTAACTTGAGTAAAAATTACCAAATATCTCCTCGAACGCGTTATAATTCGGATTTATGGTCGAAATTCATCGAAATCGTTGTAGGAAAACTCTAAATTATGATTATGAAGACTAAATTTTGTCTTTATAATAATAAACGTAAATTTGCGAAGTCTCAGAAGATATATTTCCAACGAAAAAGTCTGTCGCTCAATTCGATGTCTGAGCCGGGACTCGAACCCGAGACCTCTCACAATAAGTCGCGCTCTAAAGTACCAGCATGCGACTAAAAGGTCCCGGGTTCGAACATCGCCTCAGACATGAATAAATCTTTAGATTTTTTTACCGTTATAAAAAAGCTAAAAATCCCAAAAATAAGAGAAAAATGGAAATGTGGCAAGAGCTGGAAAATATTCCATAGAAGAATGACTTAAATTAATAAAAAATGTGTTTAAAATTGAATACTTGCAATTTGAATTTATTGTGGATTAAGCAATGGGCTGCCGTCAAAATATATCTATTATTGATAATTGTACCACCACATTTGAATTCTTCTTTATTGTCCTCTATAATAAAAAGTTTGAATTAATTTAAAAATTCATTTGTTTTTATGGAATTACTTACTAATACGATAATTCAATAGAGCCATCCATGGAAATTCGAATAATACAGTTTTTTCACCGTTCGATATTCGATCTGCTGTTTGTCCTAAACCGCAATTATTCGGTAATAATTGTCGATTTTTATGTTGTGAAACATCAGGTGGCTGTGTTTGTTGTTGTTCAGAATTGTTATTTACTAGAAAGTTTATAGATGATGATGGACAACATACTTTTGGTGAATTACCCTCAAAACCACATGTATAAAGTTGTAATTGTGTTATGAAATTATCTGATAATGGTTTTGGTGCGTTATTTATTGCTTGTATTATTGGACGACAATCGCGCACTACAATACAATTACCAACTCCTTTATCAGGAGTTCGACAACCGTCATCTTCTACGGCCCATTCTACGGAAAATAGTCATTTCTAAGAGTTGAATTGTAGAAATTATACAATCTCATCGCACAGACCATCCGATCGATCTGATGAGATTGTACAATCTCCACTACACAGCCCGATCGTTACGTGAGTGGATACGCTTAAATAGCCTCACGTAATTTATATGTCAAAAAAAAAAATGACTATATCACTTGAATGCACAAAATTTTTACATTAGTCACAAAAAATAATCCTTGACCTGACCCTAATCTTATCTCCGTTAGTTGAATTAAAAATTAGAGTGTTACAATTTGATGCTAATATTCAAGAATTATTTTCAATTCCTCGATCCACCCAATAAGAAATAACAAATGACTTATAATTATTGATAAAACTAGACTCATATCCTAAGGATGTGAATAAAATTTCTATTAACTTACGTCCGGTTACGGTAATTCCAGCAATAACGATAAGAAGACATGGTGATTGTAATAAATGCGGATATTTATGGACATACATCTTAAACTGTTCGATGTTTCTGTTTGACTGTTCGCAGTTTGTATTTTAATCGTGTTTGTTTCTTAATAGTGAGAGACTTGATCGACGTCCTTGTGTTTCTTATTTGTCGAAGAGTGTGGGATTTGACGTCAGTTTTATACACGAGCCTTAACATTTACCTGGAAGACGATTATTATCGAATTGGAATAAATTTGTGGATTTGTCGAAAATAAAAATCAAATAAAAACAATCCAAAATAGCTTGCATAGAAAGTTGATTTGGGATAAATCAAAAACAACAAATAATCAATAAATAAAACTGTGAATTTCGGCGTAATAAACAAACTATAATTATTTACAAATCGCTAACTATAAACAATGGGGATTTACCATTAAAGGTACGTACAGACAACACGGATGACTTAACTTAAGTAGATTCGAATTTGAATGAAATTTTTTTAAATCTGGACGATTTTCCCCGAATCATCTCAAATATGAAATTATTCAAATAACGGTAATAGTATAATTATGGATCATAGACGGCTATTTCAATGAGATTTCCCCGAATTACGTAGGTTTTTTCAAAACAGATAACATTTGTAATTGGCTTATCGATTTTAGGCCTCTGACCTGTCGAATTTGACAATTTATAAATAAATGGAAAAATTTGATTTTTTGTTTTGGGGCACTTGTATAGACCTGTTTGGTGTTCAATAAACCTGAGACTTAATGAACAGAAGTTCAACGAAGATGAAAAAAAAAATGATAGAATTCTCGGCAAAAAGTAATGGCCATCTATCCAAGAATAAATTAAAATAATTTTTGATCAACGCGCATAGTTTACGTATTTGCAACTAATTTCTTTCTATATATATATATATATATAGATATATAGTTATATAATTTACGTAGAATATATAAATATTGAGAATATTTTGTTTAGGTGAATAGAAAATGGAAGGGTTTTCAGTTGGTCGAATGTTGCCGTTGTACCACGTTTTCATAATTGCCACAATTATCGGTTGTAAGTATCATTTTTATTATTCTTACTAAATATTTGAATAATTATAAACAAAATTTATGATAATTAACCAATTTATGAGTAATACTTTACATTCCATTTAAATTTTTCTGTTTGTCTACATAGAATTCGATTATGTACTCATTACTCATTCTTCTTGATGTTATTTCTTTTAAAAAATCCCCGATTCTAATAACATCATTTTAATTATTACAACAATTAATAGGAATTTGTTTAAGAAATTCGAGAATTCTATGAATAATATCGAATTACAAAAATAGATTTATTATTATTATTATTATTATAATTAGGAAAAAAATCGTTTTTGTTTATGTCAATTAGATAAATACGTCACCATTTTAAATAGACAATCGGGATTATAGTCAACCAAATTCCAATGGGCCAGCTTGACTCTAAGCCAATTTAAATTATCAAAAATTAGAGCCTGTAATTTCGATTTTATTTTATCATGATTATGATTAATTTTAGAGCGCCGATAATTTAGATTTGGGGCAAATTATTCGGTTTCTTCAAAAATTCTAGATCCGGTCCTGTATCTATGTGATTTTTAATAAGGAGTCATGCGGTCTGGTTTCCTACATGAATCACTAGAAATTCCTTGTCTTTTAAATTTGAAGATTCATACATAGGTAATTCCTTTTTTTGTACTAGGCTCAAATGTGTGTAGAATTAGGTTATTTTTTGATTTGACTCGAAAAACCTTGAGTTTAAGAAGTATTGTTGTTGAATCACTTTTCTTGACGATTTATTTTTAATCGACGTATAATCTTTATCCGAATCACCAACTCTCTGGTTTAGTTAGAAAACACTTTGATTTGATTCTCGAGAATCAAGACTCAAATAATCGCATCTCTAATTTACTCTTAGATTCTTATAATTCTGATGAAAAATTCATAAAAATAGTATCACTTTTCTTGATGATTTATCTTTAATCGATGTATAATCTTTTTCCGAATCACCGACTCTCTGGTTTAATCAGAAAACACTTTGATTCGATTCTTGAGAATCAAGACTCAAATAATCGCATCCACCTCAAGCTTCCTCTTAGATTCTATAATTCTGATGAAAAATTCATAAAAATAGTACAGTTTATTCTATGACGTAAACTTTTGGGAACGGCTTCTTCAACTGACGCAGAAGAACCTGCGTCAATTTTTATCAATTAAAATAATCATCCATAGCCTCAGAGTAAATGGATGCAATCAGTACTTGACATTTATTTGACTTGGCTTTTGAAAAAAATGCAGTTATCTGAACTTTCTATGACGTAGACTTTTGGGAACGACTTCTCCAACTGACGAAGAAGTACCTGCGTCAGTTTTTATCAATTAAAATAATCACCCATAGCTTCAGAGTAAATGGATGCAATCAGTACTTGACATTTATTTGACCTAGCTTTTGAAAAAAATGCAGTCATCTGAACTTGGCAAAAAATTACTTGATTTTAATTTATAAGAAGAAAAAAAGCACACCATAACATCTTACCCAACTGTCGAAGATTTCAAGCGAATCGATCGATAAGTCTTTCTGTACCGGTTTTGGAGCAGCTGATCCAAAAAAAAATTGTTGAACTTGCAGTTTTTGCAGATTTATTAATTTTATTGTGAATAATTCTATGGAATAAACCTGCCTCGAAAATAATACTTTAGAAGAATTTTTTTTGGTCTTTAATTTTTTCACATTCTGAAACAAATCATATTCAATATTCAAACAACGGATTTAATACAGAGACGTATCTACTGAATAATCGAAAAATCGGTGAAGTGGGTCAGAAAAATTTCTTTTTAAAAGCCATTCAAATATTCGCAAACTCTAATTTAGACTTCACCAAAATATACCTCAACAAGTCGTAAGGGATCAATTTCTGATCATTTCATGAGCCTAAAAAATTGGACTTGGCCACTTAACCCTAAGCCCTAATTCGACTCACTATGATGATCGAAACCATGAGAACGAAGCCTTAAATTTGTATTTTTTTCAGATGTAATAGCAGAATTTTCATGTACAGATAATGATCATTATTGTGTACCATTATCAAGATGTAATTTAGGAACATCAGAGGCGAATTTCCTTTATCCGTGCAATACAACAACGGAAATTGGTCTGATATGTTGTCCATCGGAAGCAACTAAAACCGAAATTGAAACAAGACAAGCGACGTTATTCCCGAAAAATTGCGGCATTTTCACTAGTAGTGATCGTATAATTAGCGGACAAGATGCCGAAATAGGCGAGTTTCCATGGATGGCTTTGCTGGGCTATCGACGTAAGTCCAAAATACATTTTTATTAACAAACAATTATCGTTTCACATTTTTTTGTTTTTACAGAGAAAACTGTAGAATTAACGCAATTTCTATGTGGCGGCAGTTTAATCAATCAACGTTACGTTTTAACAGCGGCTCATTGCACTTTCATCAATCCCAGATTAGAATTGTTGGTTAATTTCAATTATTTTTCAAAAACATTTCTCTAAATTAGTTTGAATATTTTTTAGATCTGTTGTCCGTTTGGGTGAATTGGATATTCTAAAGCCTCGAGATTGTATATTACGCAATAATAATACATTTTGTGCTGATCCACATATAGATATTTTAATAGAGAGAATTCTCAAACACGACAAATTCAATAAGAAAAATTTCAAAAACGACATTGCTCTAATTCGATTGTCATCATCAGTCAAATTCACAGGTATTTAGAGTGGTTTCAAGTAGGAACCAACATAACTAGCAACATTTGATGTGATTGTCAAAGTTGCAGTGTTGGTCCATACTTGAACGATGTTATCAATTATGACAAGCCCATCTATGATTTCTCATCGAACCAAATTGGTGGAAATTTCCCGCGTTTTTATCCTGACCAATGAACAAACGCTTAGAACACATCTTTCTCTTTTAAATCTCGATTATACTTCTATGAGTACTCAATTTGTTTTGTAAGAAAATCACTAGATGGCGTTCAGGTGATGCTGGATTAGAGATGCGACTGTAATCGGGATCACTACTCTTTGAGTCCATCTCTGATTTGATTTCTAAAAAGTGCTTCAATTTCAATTGTTGTTTATTATTTTTAGAATTTGTCCGACCGATTTGCTTGCCCTTCGACAAGAGTTACATCAATAGAAATTTAACTGGCCAACAATTGATGGTTAGCGGTTGGGGTAAAACAGTAGCGTCACATGCTGTCGGTTCGACAACATTACAATTTACAACAATCATCGTTTGGAATCAATCAGAATGTAATCGTTATGCTCCACCGAACGTTAAGCCCATTTTACAAACGCAAATTTGCGCCAATGGTAATAAAACAGAAGATGCTTGTGCCGGCGACAGTGGCGGGCCTTTATCCAATCTAACTTATGAAAATAACGAACAAAGACATGTACAATTGGGTATTGTATCGTTCGCTTCAACTGTCACTTGTGGAAATGCCAAATTACCAACAGTCTATACAAGAATCGATCAATATTTAACATGGATCTTAAATAATGTTTACTAATTATTATTTTAATTAACGATAATAGTAATTTTCACGCCATCTAGAATGCTCCAATGGAACCTATCTAATCTAATTGTCTCACTTTTTATTGGCCCAAATTAAACGTGACGTAACAGTATTTGAATTCGTTCCATTGGAAGACCGCTAGATGGCGAACATTCTACTTATAAAAATGAGACTGACTTTTTTAATATACCATCATTTATAATCAAAAATGTTTATTTGTCTTTTATTCCTTGTTATAATTCTGACGAATTAGTTCGAGTAAACCGATTTTTCGCTCTACGAATTCAGTTGAATTATCTAACAGAATTTAGAGATATAACATCCGTTAAAATCGTGTCGTTTTCTTCACTTTTAGTGAATCAAGACGATGCGACTGTTGATAAGTTCCATAATAATCACATTTTCTATCAATTATGTGAAAAATGATTGGGTTGAAGTGCCACAAATTGATATTCAAAAATCGACCATATCGCCAGAAATTTTAGGTAATCTCAATATATTTATCAACATCGTTATTTGATTATAATCAATGATTTATTATTGGAGACGATAGTTCAGTTGAGGTGCTAGAAACACCGCCAATAATCGATAATCCCGAATCGAATAATCCGGATAATCGAAGTGGTTTCTTCGAAAATGGATTTCTACCGGTATTGACGAATATTCAAAAAATATTAATCGGAAATACGGATAAAACAATCAAAGATAAAATAAAATTATTAAAAAATATGCGTAATACAATATTGGCAACGATTGATGAGAAAATAACGAATTTATGGCCGCAACAACCGGAAATGAGCGAAACTCGCGGCTATCATGAACAGGAAATGGACTTTCCATCACACGAAGGTGCCTTGATGACTATCGGATTTTTGACATTTGCTGTATTTTTGATTAAATTAGTTTTGGTAAAATTGCGATTTTCTCTGATTATAATTATATTTAATTATAATTTTTTGTTTGTAGAAATTGATTCATGCTCTTAAAAATAAAAATATGACAACCACTACTACTGCATCAGGCGCGACTGCTTATATTGGACGGAAAAAACGAGAAATTCTATTTGAACCATTGGAAATTCTTAGATATATCGAAGAGTATAAATTTGCCGACGATTAAAACTCGCTCACTTCACAAATTCAAGATACTAAACTATATAATTAATATAAATACCCAAAATAGAAAATAAAGGACTTGTTTATCGTTGATAAACGGCATAATTCTAAAGAGATCACATTCTTAATCTCAATCTTGATCTTGTTCTGGGTTTCCGAGTTGCGATAATTCCTTCCGTTATCAGATTCATCAACCAAATGATATTTTTGAAGGTTTTCCTGTATTAGAATTATCCTGAAATAATCCAGAAACAATTAATGATGCTCAAAATATCGTTATTTTGATATTTTATCGAAGTTCGTTGCAATTAATTAATTTTAAACGCTCCGAAATACGCTTGTTAGTTTCCCGGCGCATCCACCATTTTTATAACTTTTGAACCAATCGGCGAATATAGGTTAGTTTTTAATACAATTTTTTCCACTAAAGTTCAATAGGTGAAAAGACAAAAGCCAAGATATGGAACTTATCGCTAAGCTACACAAAAAACACCAATTTTGTAATTGATTGTTACGATTTCGAAGCGATAGAAATCAACTGAATCGATGTTAGATTGAATTTGGAGTAAGTACTGAATATTTTATTAATCTACGACTATATTACGTCTCAAATACTGATAAATGATAATGAATCGAGGAAATGAAGCGATCACTCAAAATAATTATTGCATTTGTACGTAAACTGAAATAAGTGAAGATAAGAACTTTACAATCTAAAAATTGTCAATTTTCCTCACTGTTTTGTTCTTTATCATTCGGTAATGAATATTCTATAATTTCGAGGTCAAGTAATTATGAATAATTGGTTTTTTATCATATACGGTATTTGGTAAGTTTTTCGCAGTTTTCTAAGGCACACAGTTATTTTTTTGGGCCACTGAAGCCTCAAAAGCTAATCATTTGAGTCAAGTTGATCGAAGCAAGATGCAGATTGAGTTTTGAACTGGAACGACTACAAAATTGAAAATTGAAATTTGGTCATATTTTAAGCTTATGAATTGTGACATTACACTAGACTGATATCAACAAAATAACAATCTTAAGAGGATTGTTCCAAATTGTACAATTGTACAGTACGATTGTTTTTTCATAGAATCTATATTTTCCACAGGAAAATTATCTGGGTAATAATTTGACTGAAATAGTTGAGCAAATCATAGTGAACAAATGGGAAATTGAATAAGATGCTGAATTTTACCAATAAATAATTTGATTATGAGATAAGTATAATGAGATAGTTGCCAAAATTGCACTCTATAATCATTCCCATCAATAAAAACTTTTCGAATACCAATAATGTTTCAGGTATAATTTAAGATAAGACATGTTTTTTTTTGTCATTTGAAACGATTAAAAACTGATAAAAGCTAATAGTAAGCAATTTCAATGTGTTTACAGTATTGAAAATGTTGATAATAATAATATTAATAATAATAATTATGTAATAATAATAGAAATAATAATCAAAAGCTATTCACCATTTTGGATATAAATATCCGAGTGAAGCCATGTTTGAGCATTCTTGAAGTAACACTTGAAGTGTAAATTTCATTTTATTGATCATGGAAAATTTGAAATTTTTGACATTTTTCTTCATGATTGTGGCCATACAAGTGAGTTTATATATTTTTGAAATTATACCATTGATTAATTTCGTTTTTCTTCAATAGAGTTTAAGCGAAGACATGAATCAAAAAATAAAATCCTGGAATAAAGAGTGTGAGTGGACCGGTACCGATTTAGATACTGTTAAAGCTGCAATCGAAAATGGAGATGATTATGAACAAATCAAAGAGTTCTGCTTCTGCTTCTTCCATGCTTCTGGAATTATGGATGCCGACGGAAACCTCTTAGAGGATAAAATCCGAGAGAGAATAGCCAGTCAAGGTCAAAATACTGGGGAAAGTGATAAAGTTATTCGAGCATGTAAAGTACAACACGATACACCAGAAGATACAGCTTTTGAGTTTTTCAAATGCTGGCAAAATACTGTTCCACCACAACTTAAAATGTGAAAAAATTGTTAATTGAATTTTATATATGTTTGGTTGTAAATTGTCTATAATTAAATAAAATATTGGTGAAATAATTGTTGTATACAAAATAATAATGATCTGCATTGTTCCAAATATGTGTTTTTGGGTATTATACAAATTCGCAATTAACTACGAGAATCTACCTTCAATAGAAGATGGAGTCTCCAATTTTTAATTTTCGCGCCAATTCAAAATGGCCTCCATTAAAAGCTATAAATACCCCTTCACATAAAATTGATTTTAGATAAAATAGCTAATTTCGCACATACTGGAAATACTCTAAAATCTTTCAAATCCGTTTTTTTTGTGTGATTATTGTTAAACTTTCTTAATAATTCTTAAGATATTTGTTTCGTTCCATTGGATTGTAATAGATGTCGGTAGTTGCGTAATATCTTATAAATTTGACAGCATTCTGTTCGTCTGTCAAATAACTGTCAAATTGCCGGGTGAATTTTCTTGAAAAATATTGTACAATCAAAAAGAAAAACCGAATCTCACCAAAATAAGAAAAATGACCGCTTTTGAAGGTACGATAATAATGATTGTAGCTTTTCCTTTAATATACATTTATTTTTATAGAATTCGGAGTTCTTCCTGAAATAGCCAAAGCTATCGATGATATGGAATGGACGTGAGTCAATCCAACTCGATTATTGCCCAAACTTACTGAATTAACAAATTTTTCAGATTACCCACAGATATTCAATCTGAAGGAGTACCGTTAGTTTTAGGTGGTGGCGATGTATTAATGGCGGCTGAAACTGGTAGTGGAAAAACGGCTGCTTTTTGTCTGCCAATCATTCAAATTGTTTGGGAAACTCTTAAAGATATTCAAAGCGGAAAATTGACTAAATCATCTGCAACTTCCTGTATTAACATTTATATTTAATTTTATCGATAATGTTAATTCTGGAATATTTGTAGCGCCAGCATGGATTATGTCAATGATAGATAGGGGTAGTGCTCTAGCTGTAGCCCCAGATGGTTTGCGGGTACAATCACGTGAACAACGTGAATGGCACGGTGGACGTTGTACACGCGGCGTTCAAAATAGTGGTAAATATGGTTTCGAAGCAATTGTAATCGATGAGGGTTTATGTCGTGTTGGTTGGTCAACATTAACAGCAAATTTGGATTTAGGCACCGATCGTTTTGGATTCGGTTTCGGTGGTACTGGTAAAAAATCAAATAACAAACAATTTGACAATTACGGTGAACCATTTGGTAAAAATGATGTGATTACATGCCTATTAAATTTAGATATCGGTGAAATACGTTTTCTAAAAAACGGCAATGATCTAGGTGCTGCTTTTACAATTAATAAACAAATATTGAATTCAGCCTTCTTTCCTGCTGTTGTATTAAAGGTAAAATTATATTTATTATTTTTGTTTTTATAGAGAATTTACAGTTTGTGTATGAAATTTAGAATGCTGAAATGGCGTTCAATTTCGGGGAACAACCATTCAAATATCCGCTACCTCAAGGATATGTTGCAATAAAATCAGCACCAAATAGTAAAATTGTTGTCAATACGAATGGGGGCTCTTGTGGAGAAGCTGTGAAAATTGTCAATAATGCCCCTCAAGCTATTATAATTGAACCATCTAGAGAATTAGCGGAACAGACTTCGAATCAAATAAAAAAATTTAAAAAATATTTAGAAAATCCAAAAATTCGCGATCTATTAGTAATTGGTGGTGTTAACGTTAAAGATCAAATATCAACATTACAAAATCAAGGTGTTGATATTATTGTTGGTACACCAGGACGTTTAGAAGATTTAATACAAGGTGGTTATTTATCATTGACGCATTGTCGTTTTTTCGTCTTAGATGAAGCTGATGCTTTATTAAAACAAGGCTATACTGAATTAATTGAACGTTTACATAAACAAATGCCGAAATTAACACCGGATGGACGTCGTTTACAAATGATTGTATGCAGTGCAACATTACATGCATTTGAAGTGAAAAAAATGGCCGATAAATTAATGCATTTTCCAACATGGATCGATCTAAAAGGTGAAGATTCCGTACCGGAAACTGTACATCATGTTGTTGTTAAAGTTGATCCACAAATTGATCGTAGTTGGTCAAATTTATCTCGGCATATATTAACAGATGGTGTACATCAACAAGATAATATAAAACCGGGTAATAATACACCGGAAACATTAAGTGAAGCTGTAAAAATGTTGAAAGGTGAATATTGTATTAGAGCAATTGATGTACTTAAAATGGATCGTGCTATCATATTTTGTCGTACAAAATTAGATTGTGATAATTTAGAGAAATATTTCAAACAATTAGATAAAAATAGATATTCATGTGTTTGTTTACATGGTGATCGTAAGCCGCAAGAAAGAAAAATGAATTTGGAAGCATTCAAAAATGGTAATGTGAAATTCTTGATTTGTACTGATGTAGCTGCAAGAGGTCTAGATATAACTGGTTTACCATTTATGATTAATGTTACATTACCGGATGAGAAATCGAATTATGTACATAGAATTGGACGAGTTGGTCGAGCTGAACGTATGGGTTTAGCTATCAGTTTAGTTAGTTCTATACCAGAAAAAGTCTGGTATCACGGTGAATGGTGTAAAACACGCGGTAGAAATTGTTGGAATACGAATCTAATCGAACAGAAAGGCTGCTGTATTTGGTATAATGAGCCGCAAGTAATTAAAAAAAAAACAGATTTTATTTATATAAATAAAATGATTTTCAAATTAGTTTCTAGCTGATATTGAGGAACATTTGAATGTAACAATACAACAAATCGAGCCCGATATGAAAGTACCAATGGATGAATTCGATGGTAAAGTTGTTTATGGTCAAAAACGTAAATTACAAACAACAAATTATGAAAATCATACAGCACAAATGGTGCCAATTGTTAGAGATTTAACAAAATTGGAAAGTCAAGCGCAATTATTTTATTTGAAACGACACTTCACTAAAATCACTAAAGTTTAATTTATTCTTTTAACGCATAATAAACATCATCAGGACTTACATTCAAGATAATTCGTTGATCTAAATCATTAGATTTTTGATCAACTAATAATAAACGTGATGTACTTAAACGCGCTATTGTCATCAATACAACAGTAATTGAAACTGTTTTAATACCGTTAAGTGTTGAAAGAGATAAAAATGTACGATAAATATCACAGAAATTTGTTTCTTCAACTCCTGTACGTTCCATTTCGGCAATTACCGATTGTAATAGTAATTTTTCAATTTTTGAACAATGTTTAATAGCCTGCACTTTAGGTTGTGTTATCATTAATTTTAATGCCTCATCAACATGTTTTAAAGTAACTTGAATATCTGGATTTTCTAATTCTGCAATTTCGGCAGCCCGTCGACATATATCTAGAGCCCGACGAGCATCACCTGATACAGATGCAACTTTACGTGCTACCAATTGAATCGCATCCGATTTGAAACTATTCAGATCGTACAAGCGACGACTTACAATCTCTTGCAATTGTTTGTAAGTGTAAGCTTGAAATGTTAAGCGAGTCAAACCCAAACGACTCGTAACACGATTCATCAATAATCTACAATTATTACAAAATAAATTTCAATTGTTTTCTTCGAATTAATATATTACCGTTCAGGTAAGTCCATCGTATTAGCGATCGTAATCACAATCAACTGATTATTAGCTTTAGTCGGCCAATCTAGTAGATTGTAAACCACATCTTGTCTTCTAGTACAGATGATGTCCAACTATAATGGATTTGATAATTAATTTCGGCTAAAGCTCGCCATCTAGTGTCTTTTATCGAACTAATCTAGAGCCTATTAGTTGGACCAATCGAGATCAATCTTGTTTGTTCCACAAAAGACTACTAGATGGCAACAGATCAACTTACTTCATCAATGAGCAAGATGATGGGTAATTGTGATTTTTTAGATTTTTTCGTAAATCTATCATTTAGGATATTTTGCGCTTGTTCCCAGGCTACAGTTTTCGAAGATAATTGCTTCAAAATCTGAAATAAAACCCAATTATTTCTGATCAACTCAACTGATTAAAACTAGAATTACTTCAACGTATGCCTGTCGTGGCTCTGTTAATTTCATTCCATTAATACCAACAAATTCAAATTCCGGTAAATTACAATTATTATTATATTTGATTTGTTCTAGCAAATAATTGATGACTGCTGTAACTGTTGCAGTTTTACCGGTTCCAGGTACACCGGAAATGTACATACAACCGCCGCAATTGTCGTAGAGTTTCGTTTTTAAAAAGTTTAAAATCTCATTATATTCTTGTTCGCGACACGGTAATTGTTCAGGTATATAAGAAACGTGTAGACGATTCCTTGTTTTGGACATAGGCGTATTGTTTGTTGTTAAAATAGTTTCTCTTGAAGGCATCGATGGTGTTATTGTCCCATTTTTGATTAATTTCAATCGATTTCTGGGCGATTCAGTCTTGGGTGTTGTTTTCAACAATTCCTTTTTTTGTAACAGCTTCAATTTCGGTTGGGTCTTGGGTGTTTTTGGTGTACGTGGCGTTTTTGGTGTTCTAACAATTTCATTTCTATCGGGTGTAACTGCACAACTTTCATAACCGTATTTACGTGGACTTTTCGGTAAACCACCATAATCTGAAAATCGAATTGGTGATTTAATGCGTCGTTTACCGGCAATTATCAATTTTTTCGGATCGTCTTCACTATCGTCCGATTCAGAAACCGACTCATAATAATAATGTTTAAAACGGCACGTTTTCGTTCTTTTATTAATCACCAACGTTAAATCTTTCTCTTGAATATCACTAACAACTTTAACATCGTCATTTTCGCTAAATGACCGATTCAAATTACGTTTAACTGAATCACGTATGTGAGATACTCTGGAATTACGTGAACGTAAATTCGGCGTTTTTGGCGTCTTCGCAGCCATAATATTGGAAAATTAATTGGACTCAAAACACAGAACAACACTAATTTGTGGATAAAATCAGTAATTTCATTTAAAACTATAAAATTTTCGTCAATACATT
The DNA here is from genome assembly GCA_037414795.1 of Stenodera caucasica. Taxonomy (NCBI): domain Eukaryota; kingdom Metazoa; phylum Arthropoda; class Insecta; order Coleoptera; family Meloidae; genus Stenodera; species Stenodera caucasica. The sequence goes on along the minus strand of JAZBGZ010000877.1, from coordinate 3,319 downwards.
AAAACGTGTTCAATTGTTGATTGTTAACAGTCAACAAATATTTGGCGCCCAATTTGGTGAGTTTTACCACTTTTAGTTGGTAGTTGTACAACCGTGTTGCCATATTTCTAATGTCGACGATCATACCGGATTAAAGTAACTTTGGAATATAGCTAATATGGCAATGACGCGTTATGTTTTAAATTCTAACCTTAAAAATTGTTGACATTCACAATAACAAAAATGCACTGTTTACACATAAATATTCGACAAGCTGCATTTATTTTATTGTCGTTAATTATAAATAATTTCACAGTAATACAAATGGGTAATAATTAGATTATAATTGGTGATGTATGAAGCTTTAAAGAATTGTTAATTTAGCTGACAATGAAATGGACCATCCAAATAAGGAACTTAAGAAAGATCCACCAAATAACGAAGATATATTCTCACCGAAATTACCCACACCTGATTTGATACTTTATTGTCCAACTGATTCGAATTGTTCCGATTTACCTGCACCGTGTATCGAATGTGATTTTAATTTAGATTGTATTTATGGTAGTTTGATGACGACAACATGCAAACCGAAACCGATGATTGATTGTAAAGTGAGCTGTTTGTTATTGGAAATTTGTCGATTTTATTAATGATTTAATTGTGTTGCAGGGAGTCCGGCAATTCATGAAAGAATTGATTTGTCGTTATTGTTATCAGACTGATTTCTGGGAGCATAAATGCGATTTGAAAGCGAATTGTAATTCAGTCGCTTCACCACGTGCACATTATGCGACAAATTGTACAGTCGATGATGGTATTTTATGTTTGGGCCATCGCACTTTTAGTAAAAATATTCAATGTAATTGGACCGGTGGCTATCGCTGGACAACAGCATTAACTTTGAGCATTACATTAGGCGGTTTTGGGGCCGATCGTTTCTATTTGGGCCATTGGCAGGAAGGTATTGGTAAATTGTTCAGTTTCGGCGGTTTAGGTGTATGGACGATAATCGATGTTGTTTTGATTTCATTACATTATTTAGGACCAGCAGATGGATCGCTTTATATTTAAATAACATTAATCCATCATTCAATTCGATTTATTATTTCCAAAATAAATTAAAACATTCCAATACTGATAAACTCAAATTATAATACAATTTTTCATATATCACAAACCAATTTGATATCGTCAAATAGAATTTCTTGCAATTGGGCTTCAGTCATCGAATCGACATCGTCTCGCGACACCTAAAATAATCAACAAATTAATAAAATAATATTTCGATATTTCAATAATTCAACTAGCCGAAGCTACAATTAGAAAGAAGTAAAATTACGAAAGCTGTTAGGACGTAAATTAATAGCAATAGATTAGGAGAATTAATTTCTGACATCGATAATTGTGCAATTTTACCTCCTCAAATCAGGAACAAAAATTATAAAGACAACTGTAAGATAAATATCGGCAATGAATAATCGAAGAAATCCAAAATAAAAGCAAATTTACGATTAATTAGATGGATTCTTACCACAATTACCGCTTCATCTGTTTGATCCAACAGTCTCAATTTCAAATCCATCATACCAATTGGAATATTATTTTCGTTATTTTTCAAACAAGTCGCATCATCTAAGATTTCGATGAATACAGTTTTGTAGATTTTCTTACGATAACCAGTGATGCCAATAATGTTGATGTATGGAATTTCGTAAGTGAATTCGAAACGATTCAAATCGCATTGTTTCGATAACAATTTCAAATTATCCATGACACGTTCTAGTAGAGGACGGCGTTTTAAATGGTATTCGATTGGCAATGGATTTTGCGGAATAATCAGTTTCAAGTTTAGTCTATTAAATAAATCACGATCTTCCTTAAAAATACAATACAGCAAGAGATTCAGTCTTTCTTTACTTTTGGATTTTTTTCCTAAAACAATTTGAGAGTTGTCAAAATTTTACGGTAATAATATTTCAAAATTTTCATATACTTTGTAGAAGTTGTTGATTGCCTTCAGTCAAAACATAAGACACTAATTCGTATGGGCGATAATTCAGTATCCATAAATATAAAGCGATATCAATTAATGAATCAATATCGTTGTTAAATTCGCCCATTTCGATACGTTCAGTGATTCGTGGCATTATAATCAATTCGAAATCATCATTATCTATTAATTTTAAATGAGAAAAATTCGTCAAACACCACAAAAATCGTTTGATATCTTTACCACGTAATTGTTGATTCACATGAGCGAATTTCGATGTAAATTTCGAATGTTTCAATTCAGTTAAACATTTTTTCGTGAAATAATCGATTAAATTCTCGTCGAAATAATTGTAATCGGCGAATAAGGCTAATATGTGACATAATGCTGAGAAATTATAAAATTCTATAGTTTTATTGAAGAAAACACCACAACTAATTGTGCTCAATAAATTCTCATCCTGATAGCGATTATGTCGTATTGTTTTAATTAATGTGATCAAAAATTGTGGATCTTTCAATAGAAATAAATTATCATTCAAACAATTGCGTACTTTATCTAATAGTAGTGGATTATCGAGTCTCAAGCTTATTTTGAAGCTTGAATTGCACACGATACATAATTCTTCAATTGTTAAATTATTTATAAAATCATCATCAATAGATTCTAGACATCTATGTAATAAATATTTAGATTCCGGTGTTCTCTTCTTCAAACTTATATAGAACATTAATTGTAATAATTCATTTTTATTCAATTTATTGATAGAGTTTGTTAATTCTTTGATTGCAAGTTGATAAAATTTCAATTCAGTCATACGATTCGGCAGAATTCGCATGTATACACTCAATAACTTGAATATACTTTCATTTGTCAAATTATTTAGTCTTGATGAACATTCAGTATCGTAAAGTTGGATCATTTTCGATAATTGATGACTTTTATTGTTTTTCAATAAACTTATGCTGTTCATCAGCTCATTTATTGTAAATTTTTCTAAAATATTTCCACTAGATTTTATTAAACTATGTTCCCGATTATTTACTGATAAATTAACATTGTTCTCTTTATCAATATTCAAATAATGTAAAATTCGGCCTGTTAAAGTTTCTTCATTCAATTTAGTTATATGCTCGTTATGTAGTAATTTTACAATATTTCTAACCTGAATAGTTTGAACGTTTTTAGCACAATTTGTGAGATTCAGCAATTTTTTGTAGAAAATTCTCATTTTTTTATTGAAGAAAATTGCAATGTTAATTAATCACCTGATGATAGATTAGTTGAGGTTATGTACATCAGCTGTCAAAATCGTTAGGTGTTCAAATGATCTACTTGTAGTTCCAA
>JAZBGZ010000876.1:16473-26814 GCA_037414795.1 Stenodera caucasica | reverse complement strand
CTTTATCTTGAATTTTAGCTTTAACGTTCTCGATAGTATCGGACGGTTCAACCTCAAGAGTAATAGTTTTTCCAGTCAAAGTTTTCACAAAGATCTGCATCTGTAAAACACAAAAACAAAATTAACTTATTAGTTACGTCACAAAGAAATTTCAACGTCGCAGCCATTTGCAACCGACGCCATTTTGAATCATGAGAACAAAGACTTCGGCTCAATTAAATAAAGCTATAAATTTCACGAACTTTTTCGCAACTTCAAAGCTTATTATGTGAATCTTAATAAAAACTTACTGTATTTCGATCTATTTTCAGCAAATTTACAAATATAATTTTGTTATTTTGGACAAAAGTCGTTGCCAAGAGACAAACATTTCTTTTACAACAAATTTCAAATAAATATAGCCAAATCTCATAAAAATATATAAAAGCTAACTTTAACTTAGAAACAAAGAAACCTACCTTTACAAATTGGTTTAGGATAACTTTTTTATTAGCACAATTATAAAGCACGCCAACTAACGTATAACAATATGTTCGCGTCAGACCGTTCGCGAACTGCTTTTATACAACTACGTCTCCCCACTCCTCAATAGTCTCGAACCCAAACAACTTTTTCTAGAATTTTCTACAATTATACATTATTATCAAATAATTGAATTGAAATTTCAATTTTTATTATTCCTAATAATAATTAAAACAATTTCAACGGACCAATATTTAAAACTGTATTGTAAATTTCTTTAAAAAAGCAAAAAACTGTTTAGTGAATTTGATTTTAGATTAGCTTCTGTTGGTACAGCTGAAACATGCTGAATCATCAATATCGATCAGCTGTTTCTTGCAATTGTTTTTTTATTATTGTTATACTAATTATTATTATTACTTCATTACTATTAAAGACTTCATCAAAATAATTATTAATATTTATAATCGAATATAAGAAGAACATTTTTTACAATCTCGATAAACAAAGAAACAGGGTTTTTAATGTGTTTCTTTGTTATCAATTGAGTATTATCAATAATAATCATAAGCAATTGGCATGAATTATTTCGAAACTGCGTTTCAAAATAACAGCAAAAATGATTATGATGACAATTCTATTGTTTTTTAGGGAATTGGAAGTAAAACATTGTATAATTTCTAATAACATTGCATCATAAATATTAAAATATTTTAACAGTAATGATCAGCAAGAATTGAGGACAATTATTTGAAATCAGTAATTTCATTATCATGATTCATGATAAATAAAATCTTGTAGTCAAAATATTTATCACTGAACTCTGATTTCTAAAATGCGAACTTCTAATTAAAATGAAATTAATGAGATTTTTTCCATTATCTTAAACAAAGGTTCTCAATTATAATGAAAATATTTGAAATAACCAAGAAATAAAACGCATTTTGTATAAAAAAAATGTGTTCCGCCATCAATAGAAAGTCTGAATATACGCCGTTATTGACATCATTTTCATTCAATTTTTTCTGTGAGTTTTTGCAGATGAAATTCTAAGTTTTGAGGAAAATTTTGGAACACACTCAACATTGACATGGAAATATCATTTGAAAGGTTTAGGAATGTAATAGAAAATCAATAAGCTTTGTGAGAGGGGCTATTATCGAGAAAATGCGAAAAATTACGTCAGAAAATTGAAGCATATTTCGAAAAATATAGATTCTTGTATTTTCCAACAAATCTTTCTTTATTCTGAAAAATTCCTATTTTTAGGTTAACTTTCTGTTTTTAATGGAAAACATCTGGTCAAAGTTTCAATAATTTTTGATATCGTTCATCCCAGTAATTTCGAAAGTTCAACATTGAGTTCTAATTCGAGAATTTCTAGTGAAAAACCTTTGTTCATGAGCACGTGGAAGTTCCGAGTAGTAATCAATATGTAAATGCGTCACTATGACGAATAGCTAATAACAAAAGTAAAAACAACTTTTTTTTCAAATCATTTTATTCAATTTATTATCGATACAGAATAATAATAATAAGGCACCAGCTGCATTTTTATGAAAATCAAAAGTATCACATACAAGGCGAAAAAATGGTTTTATATAAAAATAATCTAAAATAGTAACAAAAATAGAATCAAATGAAATTGAATAAATAAATAAAATGAAAGGGAAATAATGCAATATTGTGAAATATTCATCTATAGAATTTTCTTTAAATAACATCAACTTTTTCTACTATATAACATATATTTATATATCCAAAAAACAGAATAAATCTCAAATTTGGTTCACCCTATTTATTTGATGATAAAAATGAAGCGAACAAATTCCAATTGATATTGTCGTAAATATGATTGAAGTAACAATCGCTTGTTGTCATGGAAATGAAAAATTTATAATTCAAAGCAAATATACTGTAGCCATTGTTAATTTCTATAATCCATGGCAACTAGGATTAGAAAATAGAATCACTTGAACAAAATAATAAGAACAGTAATTAAATATCAATTATTCACTATCAATAAACTAACTGATAAGTCAGGATATTTTGAGAGAATCCGGAAGTGCTATCTAGAAAAAGTTCAATTTCAAACAATAAGGTGAGCCTTATTTGAGACATTCTGTGCAATTAACACAACATGTTTGATAAAAAATATTAATATTTGTTGTTTCAAAATTCGAATATATAAAAATTAGATTTTACTGTGATAGACCGAAAAGTTTTAAAGCATTAAATGATGTAGCCAAAGCTACATCTTCCGGTTTTTTATGCATAAAAGCAGCAATCATCTCAATAATTGCTGGCAAGGAACAAGGCTCGTTTCTCTGAAACGTACAATATCGATGTAAAAACGTCATAGATCTGCGAACATAGAAAAACAAAACATACAAAAATTTATAAATAAATTTGGCATAAATTCAATATAACGAAATAAAAATTTGATCAACGTCATATATGTCAAAAATAGAAATTATTTGGCATAGATCGAAACTGACCTTTCTGTTAAACCATCTTTCACATGAATAGGCAATTTAGAGGCTCGAGTATTTGGATACATAAATGGGGCATCTGTTTCCACTACCAAACGTTCCAATGGTATAGAACCGTCAACAAGCAATTTACGTACACCAGAATCAGACTTATCTTTACATAAATAACCTAAATTGATAAAATATATATATAAACGAAATCGAATCGGAAAATATTCAATTCACATATATTAACCTGTTAATCCTATGTAAAAACCTTTATCTAAATAGGTGACTGCTTGTTCGGCTGTACCAGTAAAACAATGAATTAAAACTGGTGGTAATTTATTTTTATTTTCATCTAGTATTTCTAATAAGTCATCGTGAGCATCTCGTTCATGTACAAATAACGGTTTCTTCATTTCAATTGCTAATTCGATCTAGAAAATCAACCATTTAGAAATTTTCATTAATTTTCTAACCATAATTACATGTTTACGGAACACTTGTTTTTGTACTTCAGGTTCTGAAAAATTTCTATTATAGTCTAAACCACATTCACCAATAGCTACACATTCAGGATTTCCAGCAACAATTTTCAATTCATCCCAACTTTCCTCCGTGTAAGACTTCGAATCGTGCGGATGTATTCCTGAATAAAATAAAGATTATTTTTTTAATTGGGAATAATGTGGAAACTCACCAGCGGTTGAATACAAAGTGCCTGGATAGATTCTTGTCAGTCTCAAAGCTTCTTTACTCGATTTTACTGATGTTCCAGTTACCATCATTTTTTGCACACCTACAATAATTATCGTTATCAAACAGATCAATGACCATATTTTGAACATACCTGAATCTTTAGCTCTTTGAATAACTGAATCTAAGTCGCGACTATATTTTTTATTCGTTAAATTGGCCCCAACATCAATCACAATATAATTTTCGTAACACTGTTCCATCATTGTTTGTTTATTCGTTGTATTGTTTTCCATTTCATTCGTTGCCATATTTTTCAATTAATTTTATTTTAATTGTTAATTTAACAGAAATAAAAACTAATAAAAAAATTAAGTTTAATTTAGTAGTGGAAACAAATATAACCTCATTAGTCATGTGTCATCTTGACAGATATATCTAACCTTGATCAAATCGGTTGAAACCAGGACGTAATCTGTCGACGTTTAAACACGAAAGTTACCAAAGGTTGGTTCCAAATAACAGGTCTAAAATTTACATTATTGAATTTATTAATTTAATAAACTTACATTTAAATATATAAACAAAATATAAGTTTGTAATAGAACTACAAACAATAAGTAAAGAAAAGGTACTTCTTTTATACACAACAGATTTGTGAAATTATCTGAAGAGACAACAGTTTTGTTTATAAAAGTAATCTTTGAAGTAAATTAAAATCGACATTTATGATTTTTCCTAATTATTATGATTATTAACTACTAATTGTACTGACGAAAATATGCGGACGGTTCCACCGCATTATTGTTGAAGAATCATGTTATTATTGAAACTGGATTAATTTTTTTGAATCCCACATAAAACTTCTTGTTATCAATAAAATCGTCTTCAGACTAAAATAATCGAATCAAGAATAAGATTGTTGATGGACTAGGAACAGTTCTTACAATTTTCACGATTGAATTATTCATTAATGCTAATGATAGGAGCCAACTTTTAATTTTTTCGGCCTCCTTTGTTGGACAGATCCTTCCATATCGGATGTATCCGATTCAGTTTCATTATAATTCGAATCTTTACTATCGGCTGTTTCCACACCAAACGAACCGGTAGTTTTTGCTTTTTCCAAAGTACGAACTATAAAAATTGAAGATTTCTCAGAAATTTAAAGTTTTTTGAAGAACTAAATAACTTACTTTGGGCCTCCAATAGACTGTTTTGTCGTTTTAAATCTTCAATGTCTTGTTGATGGGAATGATTCTTCTTTCTCATAAACATTATATATTCAGCCGCTTTTTTTAGAATTTGTGCTCGACTGGCCTATAAAAGAAATATTAAAATAATCGTTTTGGAATTCGTTGATTTAAATTATAATACTTTTTCTCCATTAAGTGCAGGAACTGAATCTCGTAAACTACTAAAACTGTCCTTTATGTGGTCGCGACGTTTCCTTTCCAAAGCGTTGTGGTGTGCTCGTTTTTCCGCCTACAAAACACAAAAATATAATAAATGCAGCTCATGGAATCTCTTCAATAAAGTTAACATGATCGAATATCTATTATTGGCAATCATTATTGCGTATTTGTCCCAAATGAATTACCGTAACTAGAATTAGAAAGTTTTTATTGCTATATAGAAATTGTACAAAACTACAAAATGAAAATTTTGAAATGTTTACCTGGGAATAATACTGACTTCCAGAGGATTGTCTTGGTGTTGGTTGGCGGGAGTCGGAATCATCACCTTCCTAAAATACACACAAAAAGACACATTCATTTAGAAAAATAAAAATCTCTAACAAATTCTATTTGAATCAAATGGTTAATATTGATCCATGTGATGTTTATGTGTATAAACATAGACATGATTTTTCAACATACATCACTTTCCACATCAATATCACGATCGTCATCGCTCATTGTCAATAATTCTAATCAAAAACTTTTCAACAATTGTTTAAATTTTTTTATCGTATTGAAAATAACAATAATTAAACGAATTTCAGACAAACATTAGAATATCTAAAAGGAAATGTCACAATAAAGAAGCACGAAATTGGACGTGAATAGCACGACGTGCGTGACCTGTCATGCTCAATACCATATAGACTATGCACAACAAAACGAAATCGTTTTTCTTTGTTCTTTATTTCAATAAACACAACACTAAATTCGAATTTTCGCAATTATTCAACTCAAAATTCGAAAATATGTCTGAATTTCAACTGGTAATCACAACGAACCTACAGAATTAGTAATTATTATAGAAAAAACATGATTCAATTTGAGTGGAATAGACTTTATAATCATCGAAAATGACGAGTTACCGACTGAGCAGTTGCAACTTGTTGGTTACACGTGTTCCCATTATAAATACATGTGTACGAGAGAGACTGGTGAAAATTAACAATACTTGTTGCAAATAGAGGGCTCTAGTTGAAACCAAAATAAACACAAACGCGCCAAATTCAAATACTGATAATTTTGTTATTATTTTGTTACATTTCAAACTATTTATATTTAACGTTAGCGTTCTGGACCTGAGCTAGTTTGCAAGAATTATGTAGTACATTTTTTTGATTTTTCCTGATAAGGCTATTGTATTTATAATCGGCAGATTTTTAACATTATAAGATTTATAAGTGTTATCATCGCATAAATATTGAACAATAAGCTATAAAAGTTCGTCTAACTCTATTTGAAAAGGCTTAAAATATTAGTTATAATAATTTTAGTCAATAATACACATTCAACTAAAAATAACAATAAATATCAGGATAATCACTATTTACAAAATATTGGATATCTTTTAAGGTTTTGATTAAAAATAAAAATAATTGTTTGTTTGAATACAGATAGTAATATAGTAATTTTGAGGTACCCAAAAAGTTCAACAACCTACATTCAGATCTTGCTTTATACTTATTTTTCCAATATAAGTGGAGGATTTCAAATTTTTCACTAGATTTTTTCGAAAATTTCACATTATAACTAGACTTATTCTAATGAAGGACCTTTAAACCCCAAAGTAATCACTATAAATGCCCTTTGAGCAAGTCATTTTCTGTAAAAATGGATAATTATAGAATACTTAAAGTACTAATGACTCTATGTCTGAGATCTTTCAAAAATGTGAGGATAAAACATTAATTTCTCTCTTAGAACTTAGAACTGAACCATTTATCACTAATGAAACAATAGGAGCTATTTCGTAATATTGCTCAACAAATTTACTTAAAAATTAGTTGATTTATCTTAGTTTTTTCGTAAAAATATTTCCTTGAGATAACTCATTGGTAATATTTAAAATTAGAATGAATTGTTTGGCGAGTTATAAATGGACTCAGATTTGTTTCCAAAAATAAATAAAAAAATTATTGTAAACGGGCCTAAAATAGAAAATTCCTCAGCTCTTAGCTCTTCCTGTTAAATATTTTGGCATAATGCCGACAACAGTAGCCTCATTATTATTATTCATATGATTCTGATAAGTAAAACTGCAATAAACATTGATAGTAATAATAGTAATAATGATAATAAATGTATAAATAATATGTTGATTTTAGATCATAGTAGACATATCGTGCTTCCGTTGGTCCTTTGTTTTGGCTGCGGCGCAAAACAGCTGATCCGAAACCCCTCCTGATAGCTACTCACGATGTCACACCCAACCAATCAAAATACACCATTTTCAATGTTTTGTTAATTTATTCTACGTAATTCTAGTAGTGGGGATGAAACATGTCAAATCGACTGAAATCAGTCACGTCAGCTGTTTTCTGGTTTTTGGGGTATTATTGTGAGTTTGGTGCATTGTCGCTGTCCTTGTAGCCTACACATATACATGTATAATTGTCTATGTGTGTGTGTTTACAAAATCATAAGAGGTTGTAGAGACGTAAAGGGAGAGGTTGTAATCAAAACTCAGCTGAGCTTGTGTGTATATTTTTAAGGCTATCCCATATCATTTTTATTTTGTTTTTTTTCTCCATCTTGCAATCGTGATTATTGATTTCAACATAAAATCGGGCAGTTTTAAAAAACAAAATTTTGACAAAGTCATATAAAAAACGTAATTAAAGTTGAAAAACGTTGAAATTAACAAAAAAAAAAAAACAAAAACCAAACTAAATAACAATGTCGGAATCAGAGGCGGCCACATCTAGTAGTGAATCAACAACAGCTGAACCAACTGAAAGTAGTACAGAAAAACGTACGGACGTTGATTTTTTAGAACCAGAAACAAAACGTCGCAAATTAACAACAAATCAAGATGATAAAAAACATAAATTAGAAGAACGTCTTGGTGGAATTTTGTGCTGCGCAGTATGTTTGGACCTGCCTAGAGCTGCCGTTTACCAGGTAAGTTCATTTCTGTTCCATTTTTTTCTTTATAGAAAATACAATCGGTATTACGTAATTATCTGAAAATTAACAAAATCGGTTATTAATCAAAAAAATATTGATCGAATTTCGATGAAATCAGATCTAGAGTCCTCTTTGTTTATAAAGTTAAATGTAGCGCAGTGTTTCAAAGAAAAACAAAAAAAGATCAGGAGAATTCTAGATCTATTCCTGAATCTAGCCAAGAATTCCAGGATTTCCTTTAACCTCATCCCTTTTGTTATTTGTATTACGGCTTAATAATGTACTTGTTGTATACAGTAAATATTAAAAAAAAAAACAGATTAAATTGTAGGTTAGTAAATTTGTATAATTTATCTGAATATTTCTGGAATGTATTATATTTTTTTTAATTAAATTGAAGAAATAATTGTTAAAGTTGTGATACTGATAATTTGATTAGTTATTTCACACTATTTTTATAACAGTCATTTTTCTTTAATAATTGAAATAAATGATATTAAATAATTTATATTTTAGTCATTATTCATATTTAGAAATAGCATTTATTTTACCCTCGTTCCTGTCCTATTTTATTTAATTAATTAATTTTGATAAAATATCATTTAACAATCGAAAATCAACAGAAATAAAACGCAATTTCAAGAGACATTCGTCCATTAATACAATGGTTGTAAGTAATTAGAAAATAAACAGAGAGGTAGGTGAGTAAATGACCCAAAACGACAACCAAGGCTATATTCTTCATCAAGTGGAACCATCACCAATAACAATAATCTACAAAATGAAAATTTCGTTAATTACAGTATCACAAAATTTTGTTATAAAAAAAACAAACAATAAATTTAATTTGTTTGCATTAAAATAACGCCATGTGTGTCTGAAATTCCCCATAAAATAATTCCTGCATTTTCCTTTCGAATTTTATTGCAAACAACAATATTAGAGAGTATTTCTCTAATCATTTCTGGTAAAAGGTAATGTTAGAATGGTTCGTTATCAAATGTCAATGGACCATTCGCCGGCCTTCAATTCCGAATTTGATTCGTTATTGGAGGTCCCAAATTATTATGTTCCCAATTATAAGAATCCTAAACAATACTTATAACATTTATATTAGTTCCAGGGTATGAAGAGGACTGGTAAGTGTCTTCAACAACTACTAAAGTAAAATTGTTAAATGTTTTCCGTTTTATATCATTTATGAAATTCATGAAAAAAAAACTATAAAAACACAAACGTTTAGACAGATTGTTTGATTTAATTGTATTACAGTGCAGCAATGGCCATTTGATGTGTGCTGGATGTTTCACTCATGTCCTCGCTGATGCTCGTCTACGTGATGAAACAGCAACTTGTCCCAGTTGTCGTGTTGAAATCAGTAAAATATCAGCAACTAGAAATTTAGCTGTTGAAAATGCTGTCTCCGAATTACCGTCAGAATGTCAATTTTGTAACGGACAATATCCAAGAAATTCATTGGAACGGCACGAAGAACAAGAATGTGAAGAACGGTGAATCTCTCAAATTATTGTCAATTTTGAATTATTGTTGGTTTTTCGTAGAATTTCAGGTTGTAAATTCAGTCGTATTGGTTGTCCATGGCGCGGCCCAGTCCATGAAAGTGTTGAACACGAAATGGAATGCGTCCATCCAAATCGTTCAGGTGCTGAAGTGATGGAATCGTTGAAAGTTCTCGATCAACAAGAAGCCGAAAAGAGGAAATTATACGACTCAATATTCGATTTATTGGGATATGAGAAGATTATTTTCAATGGTAATCATCATAATAAACCAAAATTTCCTTCATTTATCGCAATTTTTTAGATATTCAATTGAAACCGTATCGTACAGATGAATTCGTTCATCGTCTATTTTACGAGTCATCTAGATTTTCCGCCTTCAATAATCAATGGGTGGTAAAAGCTAGAATTAATGATAGTCAAAAAGATCCAACACAAAGTTCAGAAAGAGACATGACCTATCAGGTTTTATTATATTAAAATAAAAACATTAAAATTAATAATTCTCCTATTGTTTAGTTGATGTTGAAATCGAAAGCTTCAACACCATTAAGTCTTAGTTATATAGCTTTAAAGGGTCCAGTTGGTGATATTAAAGTGAATCCAATCATTCACCATTTTGAATTCACTGAACAAGAAAATGAGGCACCGTATGTACCGCTTCCTTTACCAGATACAGCTGAATGTAATCGTTTATTGGCTGCAAAAACGATAAATTTTAGGTGAATTATATCAATTTTAAATACAACAAATTTTCGATTTTTTTCGTTTTCAGGTTGATAATGTTTTTGGCTTCGAAGTAAATTTATGCACTTGGAAACT
>JAZBGZ010000876.1:1246-13654 GCA_037414795.1 Stenodera caucasica | reverse complement strand
GGTTCGCAAAATATCAAACCGGCCGGTTTAGTACAACCATCATTGACTACAAGTGCAACTGGTACGAAAGGAACCGTCATTTCGGCGTTTGGATCTCTTCCGAAGAAACCACGATTATAAATTTGGTCATTAAGTCAAGGTTTTTTGTAAATAAATTCCAACGATTTTAAATAATCGCATTTTTGTTATTGCTTCACCATAACCCGATAATAAATATTCAATATTAATGGGAAAAAGGGGAATTCCCGTTCAACGATAATATTTTATTGCAAAATAATTTCGTTATTGTTTACTCTGTTAACAATGTCGAAGTCGTACGGTTCTGTAATTGTAAATATTGTAAGATTTCTAGCGAATTATTTGGTTCGTGGAAGTTTAGCGAGTGTTACTGTGTTCGGCTGTTGGATTTCAATTGTTAATTATGATTATTGGTTCACTTGGCATGTAATTTTATGTACTTTAGGGGTAAGTCCAATTTTTTTTCAAATTCCAATTATCAGTAACAACTTTGTAGTATCTGCCGTTGATGGCGGAAGCCTTTATGTTATTCGCTCAAGATGAACTATGGACGAAACAATTGAGCAGAAATCAAAAAAATTGGATTCATGGTGTTTTATTGATTTTGAGTACAACCATAATTACTGCAGGTGTGGTGGATCTTTCAGTTTTTTCAGGTTCGAGATATGATCACTTTAGTACAGGACATGGAATAACAGGTGGGTTTGTCTAAATAAATTTCTCATAAATGATCAAAATCTTGATAAATCTCCAGGATTAATATCGAATATTTTGATTTTATTATCGATAATTCTCGGCTTAATGGTGAACTATTCGACAAAATTGACAAATTATTGTCGACCCGTTACATTGAAATTTCTCCATAATTTCGTTGGTTTATTTGGTTACATCATCGGTATAAGTAGTTTATGTTTGGCTTATTATACAAATTGGTTTATTTATTATACAAGTGAAGAGGCACGAATTGTGGCTTTAATTGCAACTATACTTGGTTGTTTATGGACGATGAATACAGCTTTGATATCGCTTATCGATCAATTTAAAACCATATTTTATTGAAATTTTCAATAAATAATCTGTACAAGATTCGACTCTATAATCCGGTGAAATATAGTGGAAATTACGTGATTTATTGGAAAATTATAATAATTTTGTGAAGTAATTTTTATTTTTGTTATATAGATACTAAATAAATACATACAAGCTAAATTATAATACTTTTCTTACATATATTTGTAATTATATTATTATTAATATTAGTGCCTAATTGTAAGAATTAATCGAATTTAATTGAAAATAAAGACACAATTTGGCAAGTGCGCAGTCGGGCGTTTATTGTAACGCTTTTGTTTTTTATTTTTCATTTAAGTAGAGAAAAGACAATTTTGGCAGTGCTTTTCAAGCAAAGTACGTTATACGACAAGTTAAAACACGCACTCGAATCGGCTAAATCTTGTAATCAAATCAAAAGACAATCACAGACATCTATATTATTGTTTTTAGTCAAAGATGTATATTAATAAAAAAAAATAAGAGTATTATGGTGTAGGAGAGGATTGTTGTTGATTTGTTTCGCATTCACTCGTTAATTACTTTCACTCATACATCGAATTCTTTGTCTAATAATTTTATTATTTCAATTAAAAACTCAGTACTCGTCATGCATTTATGCAATCAAAACCAAATCACAGTTTATTCCAATAGATCTTGTTGGGCCCTTTTGCAGGCAACACAACAATGATTTGTGTAATAAGGATATTGACAAAGACGGGCCTGTACGGCGAGGTAACAATTCCTGATTCGGTCGACACAAGATCCTGAAATTTAATAGAATTTTATGTTTTGGTCTGAATAAGCGAAAAATTCGAAGATGAGAGGTCAGTGTCTGGGCGGGATTCGAACCCGGGACCTCCTAGTTTCCAGTTAGACTCTCTAAAGGAGGTCTCGGGTCCGATCCTCGGCTCGCTCATCTTTGGATTTTTTCGTGGGAAAAGTCTTATTTTTATTGTTGTGATTCGAGACACTCACGATCTATTGGTTCATCTTGCGCTGGTTGATATCTGGGATAATCTCGACTTTCCTCAGTACAGCTGCATTGTCGTTTCGCTATCGGCATCTCAGCCTCACCACAGCCAACAGCATACCGTCCATCGCTATCTAAACAGCGTATTTCGCGCCTTTGAACCCCATCAGGACATCGATCACAACCACCCCATTCACCAATAAACCATTTCGGCGGGCAATGGCCGCTGCAAGCTTGCTCCAAATGCGGCTTCAAATGATTCGGACATGTTATATCGTTCGTTATGTGACTTTGGCCGCGTATTTTGACCACACAGAAAACTTCACGTTTCTGTTTAGCCGGACCATTACAAGAATCCGAACAGGAGGACCATGGACCGGTGAACCATTGACCATCGCATTGTTTATCACTGGAACAGGCTCTCGACATTTCCGGTTTATTATGTTCAGTACAATTGATTTGATAGCAAGCTGTTAGACGTGTTTGGGTTCCAGTACCACAAGATTCCGAACAATGCGACCATTCGGTCACTAGCCACGGTGAAATCGAGTTTGATGACGACGAACATGGGCCGTTCTCGCAATATTCGGCATGTTTAGGCCGGTCTTCTGGATGACATTTGCCAGATGGACAGCTCACCGAACGGGTGCGATGGCCAGTACCACAAGAGACGGAACACTAAAATCACAGAATAATCACAGTTTACTTTACGAAGAGTTAACTCACCGTTGTCCATGCTCCAACGACCCAGTCGAATTTGCCAACAACATTTGGACTTTCCGGTGTTCGCGGTAATTCGTTATCTTTGCCATTATCGCATGCTTGTTTCGCACAAGGTCGCGTCTGTGGAACGGGTTTGGGTCGGGGACAGGCGATTTCGTTCACAATAACCGTATGGCCGGTGCTCAATTTTTGTTGGCATTGCGACACGAAATGCTGCAAACCCGAACCACAAGTTGCACTGCACGGGGTCCAATGACCCTCCCATTGGGGTGGGCAATCCTGGATATTGCACCGGATCGGCTGCGACATTGGTCGTTCCAAATGGGCACAACGGCGATCGGTGACCGGGGTTTGGGTGTGTTCCCGGACGCAAGTCACCACAGTAGCCTGGACACCTGTCAAAATATCATTGTTTCCCCAAAACTGACAATAGTGATCATTGAAATGTTACCTCCACCGCAGGATGTGGAACATGCCGAAACTCCGCTGATTTTCCAGATGAAACGGCGTCGGAGTTTCGTTCGTCGCATCGTCGGACGAGCTTCGTCCTTCTGATTGAGAAGGTTCAGTATCGGAGGTGGGTCGACGAAGTTCGATTCAGAAGGACGTTTCAGGAGTGGTGGAGCAATTTGTGGCGGTTTTGCTTGATCCACTGCTAATGAGTAGCCGTATTTAATGCCGGGATTCGTTTGTAAATTGACGATCTGAAAGAGGAACTCGATAAATTTCGACCTTGAATCAAATAAAACTGTGTTAAATTGTGTCATAAATAACGATTTGCTTTGATTCTAATTTTATACATTTTATGATGCATAAATATCGAATATAAAAAGGAGACTCGACCTAAGCTAACCCTCTCTCTTTTAATAGCAATCAATAATAATAATAATAATGATAGCTCGTTATAATGGGATTGAATTGAAGGCAGCGTGTGTCTGTATTGTGTGTTAACAAGAATAAGCTATAAACAATGCCATAAACAACAATAAAAGTGAGGAAATCATCACCATTATATCAACTGGATTGGTTAAAGGTCCTGGTGAACTTATTGTTTCCAATGACGCCCCATCTTGTTTAATATAGTTGAATTTCGTGCCGGCCCCATCAACTACGCCACTGTTACCAATTTTCCAATCGCCGTTAATTAGAAAACTCCCATTGGAATACTTCAATGCTGCAATTCGAAAAAAAACAAAAACAAATATACAGACCGTCCCAGCGGACACTTCTACAATCTACTCATTGTCGAAGAAAAAGTTAACACGTTTCTCAAATGAACGAAAGCTCAATTATCTGCTAGTTTTGAGAATTTTCCATCAAAACAATTCGATGGGAAATTGAGGAAATCAATGACTCTACATTTATTATAAGTTTTTGACGTAAAGGTCCTAATTTAAGGAGTGAAGTACATTTCTTGTGAAGAATTTATTGCACTTCCTTCCGAATTGTGAGTTGTAATCTTCATAATTGGGAAAAAGCAATTTCTTCAATTAGCTGTTTACTTTTCGAATTTTTCCTAGTGAAAAGTTATCTAATCTAGGAAATTTGTTCATTCGAGCCATTTTGAGGAGTTGTTACTGATTTTCTCAATTTCTCAAAATAGCTGGGAAAACACTTCTACTAGTCAATTAATCTTTCGTTATTTCTTAGAAAATGAGTGAAATAACTTAGAAGGCTGGGACGTACTGTATATACAGTCTGTTCCAGTTAACGTGTAAATGCTCCATGAGGGCTTTATTTTTCGAAAAAATAGAAAATGATTATCAAGGTCCTTGAAGATTATTTAAGATACAAAAATGGCTGCATAGCTGTATTATGAATGGGTCAAATTAAAATCAACCTCCTTAATTTTCATCAAATCTAAATTAGATTTTATTGAGAAAGAAGAATGACGAGGATATCCTGCATATGTTGACAAAGAATCGTTAATTTTTCCAAAAGCAGTCGGGAAGAAATTAAAAGAATTTTGAGCTGAAGAGGTGAAATTAATCGATATTTATTAATTATTCTTGAAGATTGAATCAATTACTTTGTTCTGAATATCGATGAATTTCACCTGTCTAACTCAAAATTTATTCAATTTTTTTTTGACTACAAATAGCAAAATTAAGAAACGATTTTTTGTCAATATACATAACACGTAACATTCTCATCATTTTCCAGCATTTTTTTTTTTGATTTGATGACAATTGAGAAAGTTGATTTCGATTTGACTCATTTCCGAAACAGCCATAAAGGCTATTTTACATCTTAGACGATCTTTAAGTGTTCCCTTCAAGGATCTCTGAGTCGTTTTTGGTTTTTTTCTGAAAAATGAGGCTATTATGGAGCATTTACACGTTAGTTGGAACATGCTGTATAAAAATTAATAACGTCACGTCGGCTGCGATCAAAGTTATCAAACTAAACTGGCAATAAGATTGCGAAAAAATTATGGAATAAATTTATGGCTGTTATTTCAAACAAACAACAACTCAATAATAATAATAATCGAGCTTAGTTGCGATTTCTGCACACTCACCCAGAAAATTTCTGGTGTGCTTCAATTGTTGGATGAGGATCCGGCAGGCGCCTTTCGGTATTTGGGCCACTAGAGAATAACCAGAAGGTAGATCCGGTCTGGTATAAAGTCCGTTGATGCTTTTGCATGTGCCTTTTAGACATGCTGAACATTCTTCCTGATTGTCGTCAATGCTGCCAATTATCCCATTGGCGTTCACGCTCTGGAACAAGACCGAAATTACTATAATAACGTAAATAATGATAACAACACAAGAAATAATGCTAATATTCGAGAAGGATATCTTCATTAAAAATTGATTGATAAATTGTCTAGTTGCGCCTACAATTTAGGAACAGGCTAATCTTTTTCAATTAATAAAAATTTGAATATAATTGAGTAATTGTGCGATTGGAATTCTGTTAGATTCCGATATGGAATAATCGATGGAAATTTGACCGGTCATCTATCCAATAAACACTATATGACCTAATTCGATCTAAAAGACATTACCATCAATTGTGCCAACAATACAATTTGAAGATTCACTATTACAATAGATGGACGTTTTCTGTTTTGTTTTTCTGTCAATTTTTATTGACGTGCATGGAAAATAAGAGAGGTCGCCGACAAATTAGACACGAAAACTTTCTGAAAAGGAAAAGTATTATGCTAATTTCAGGGCGGTGTAGATTAAAGTGCCGATATGAAAGCCGATCGTCGGTGATCGTGTCGCAAGATAATCGGTGAATTTTGGGACGGACCGTAGGTGATGATAATGATAATGATGATGATGATGATGATGATTCGCATGAGGCCGTGACCGCTTTTTCTCTTGTCCGACAACTAATCGACAATAGAGTTAAATAAAAACAAAAACAATCCGGTCACTGGACAAATTGACCGACTTGAAGCATAATAAATCGTTTGATGGGTTCGAGTGTGAAGATATTTTGCAGGAATAGCCGCCCCCACGTTTGTGGATCGCATGCAAAAGGGATGGTTATGAGATTGACCACCGTGGCGAGACTATTCCATGAGCTCAGCTGGAAACTTAACAGTTTCTTTACATTCAATATTTCACCCACAACACGAACAAACTGTGCGAAAACGATCATTTATTCTGTTTAGCTTGATTCTTTTTTTTTTGGTGTTGTTGAACAAGATCTTTTCCATCAAGTCTACTGGAACAAACATGGGAGAATCGGCCGGAAATGGAGCATCATTCTGAGCAGCTTTCACGATTTACCCGAAAT
Organism: Stenodera caucasica; assembly: GCA_037414795.1. Lineage (NCBI taxonomy): Eukaryota > Metazoa > Arthropoda > Insecta > Coleoptera > Meloidae > Stenodera > Stenodera caucasica. The sequence continues at coordinate 7,134 of JAZBGZ010000876.1, read as the reverse complement.
ATTCGCATTTCATAGACTTCTAGATTGTTGACGACTTTCAAAATTTCCCAGCCACTCATGATTTCTTCACAGCATTCTTCTATTTTATAGCAGTATTTCTAAGATTTGTAATTTTCAAAGAATTCACGATTTATCGAATTTGAACGAAAATATTTTGAGAAAAATGAAGATTTTTTGAAGAATCTCGCCAACTCACATTAATTCCGAAAAAAAATAAGTGAATAGAAGATTTCGTGAAATTCTACCAATTAATTCAGGGAAAACTCTAAAATATAGAAGATTCTGTACAATTTTCTCAAATAAATCAGTGAATAATCGAACAAACTAAGAAAATTGTAGTTTTTCTTGAGAACAATTCGACCTGCTTCATTCGATATGAACCAAAAAATAATTAATAATTATCAGAAAATCCGCTTCAACTACGAAGAATATCCGAGAAATTAGAAGATCTTGAAAGAATTGAAGAATTTGAAGATTTTTCTACATTTCTTCAAGACGAGAATATCGAAGATTTCTCTCAATTCGATTGACTAAACTCGAAGAAAACACAGAAAAATGGAAGATTTTGTAGAATTTTCTTGCAGAATTTGAAGATTTTTCTACATTTCTTCAAGATGAGAATATCGAAGATTTCTCACAATTCGCTTGACTAAACTCGAAGAAAACCCAGAAAAATGGAAGATTTTGTAAAATTTTCTCGGAGAATTTGAAGATTTTTCCATTTTTTTTTTCCAAGATGAAAATATCAAAGATTTCTCTCAATTCGCTTGACTAAACTCGAAGAAAACCCAGAAAAATGGAAGATTTTGTAAAATTTTCTCGGAGAATTTGAAGATTTTTCCATTTTTTTTTTCAAGATGAAAATATCAAAGATTTCTCTCAATTCGACTGACTAAACTCGAAGAAAACCCAGGAAAATAGAAGATTTTGTGAAATTTTCTTGGATAAATTAGCAAATATAAGTATAGTAAATTGAGGAATTTGCGTTTTTGTTTTTTCGACTTAATTCTAGATAAATCGAAAATATTGAACATTTTTTATTTAAGTGAGACCTGGGAAAATTATTATTATTCGGAAAATTTAACCGATTCATTTCTCAATTTTGAGAAAAATTTTATCAGTTCAAGAAAAATCAAGAATATCGAAGATTTCGCTAAATTTATGAAACTATATATTTGAAGAGAACCAAAGGAAAAACACAGATCTCTCAAAGAATTTTGCCAATTAACATTAATTCAAATTTCCACCGTGGAAACTCCTCAATATTGACGAATTTGTGAGATTTCGCCACATTTTTCCAAGACAAATTGAGAATATTTCTCCCAGTTCGACCAATTAAAGTCGAAGGAAACTCAAGAAAATAGAAGATTTTCTACAATTTTCTCAAATAAACCATTCTGAAAAAATTGAGGAATCTGTAGTTTTTCCTTGAGATAGTTCCAGAAAAAATCGATGCGATTGAACATTAAGAACAATTCGAGAGAGACTCGGAAAAATTAGTATTAATCGGAAAAACTAACCGGTTTACTTGAATTCCGGGAAAACTCAAGAAATTGAGAGATCGTCAACAGTTATATCGAATAAATCCGAGAAAAGTCAAAAAATCGTCGATTTTCTTGAGAGCAATTAAGAAAATCAAAGACTTCGCTGGATTTGAACAAAGAAATTGAAAAAAATCAAAAGAAAACAGAGATTCTCCGAAAAATCTTGCCAGTTAAAATCAATTCAAATTTCCCTCGAGGAAATTCCTTGAAATTGACGACTTAGTGAGTTTTCCCCAGATTTTTTCAGGTCAAATCGAGAATATCAGAGATTTCTCTCAGTTCGACCAACTAAAGTCGAAGAAAACTCAAGAAAATGGAAGATTTTGTACAATTTTCTCAAATAAATCCGCAACTATTTAAAAAAAAATTTAGGAATTTGTAGTTTTTCTTTGATTTAATTCCAGAAAAAATCGATACGATTGAACATTATGAACAATTCGAAAGAGACTCGGGAAAATTAGTATTAATCGGAAAAACTAAGCGATTCACTTGAATTCCGGGAAAACTCAAGAAATTGAGAGATCGTAAACAGTTCTTTCGAATAAATCCGAGAAAACAGAGATTCTCCAAAAAAATTTGCCAATTAACATCAATTCAAATTTCTCTCGAGGAAATCCCTTGAAATTGACGAATTTGTGAGTTTTCCCCACATTTTTTCAGGTCAAATCGGGAATATCGACGGTTTCTCTCAATTTGACTAACTAAAGTCGCAAACACAAGAAAAAGCTGAGAATCATCGGGAAATTTCACCGAATCAAATTATTTTGTAAGAAAACTAAAGAAAATAGAGGACTTTGTTGAATTTTCTCGAATAAATCCACAGAAAAACAAACATATTATACAATTTCACTGATTTAATACGAAACTTAAATTTCCGCATTTTCCAGCTTCAAAACCTAGCCTACAAGTGAATTTCCTATTATTCATGAAAACGCTTATTTGATAACTCCATAGTTTGAAACCCACTGTTTTGAAAATCGGTGTTGTTGAAATTATCGAATGGAAATTCGATAATTTATCCCGATTATTCACGTGGAAATTCGGTAAATATTCATACGGTTTTAGTTAATTTCCTAGCAAATATTTATAAATCGATATTGACTTAACGAATTTAATTTGGTTTATGAAACTGAATTTCACCCACATATTCTAGAAAAACAACACCATGTGTTTTACCAAAAACGTTGTAAAATGACCCAAGGTAACATTTACAAATTTTGAATTTCATCAAGTCAGTTTGTTGTTTTTTGTTTTTCAGATTTGTGTTGTCATCTGTCAGTTTTAATTAATCGCTTTCAGGAACAGTGTCGGACGTCATATTACGAAAATCGACCGAAATTTCACACTTGTATAAATTCAAAATTAATGATTTCCATGCATGTAGGTAAATGTTGAAATCTCGAATCTTGTTGAAATTGTGGAATTATTCGAAACAGATATTATCAGGAATTTTCCAAAATTATAACATTTCCGGTAATACACAGAGCCGGCGCCAATATAACTAATACATTCCGGTCCTGGATATTAGTAATAGAGTAAAGATTGATTAAGTAGCTGTAATAATTCATGTTTTTGTCGCATGGAAAATTTCATAGCAATGATTCTCAGGCCTCCAAATCAAGTTTAACACATGGCCATAAGCAGAAAAAAAGAAAGAAATCTTATCTCAATTATACAACATAAACTTTAACATATTCATCCGAATATGAATCAGAACAATTTGATGCATCTTCTTTCCGGAATTTTCGACAACAATTCCAAATATTCCCAACTTTATCTCAACACCTACATCCACTGAGATAAGACTCGTTATAAATCTTCAATGTTTTGACAATATTTCCAAATTGCTTAATTAACCTGATTTGATAACACAATAGAGAGTGGAGGATTAGATAAATATTTCTCTTCCATTTTCATTCTTCTTCGTTGTTGTTTTTTTCTCCTCGTCGAATTTTTTGAAACGAAACAGGTATACAATAGCTGGGCTCTTCAGTCAATGTCATCGTTGGTGGTTGGATGATAATTAGAAAGCTTGTCCAAATCACCATATCGAATCATTTGATAAAAGCTGTTGTGTTGTGATTTATGTTTATTTTGTTGATGGCTTGATTCAGGAATCCGATGGTTCGAAGGACCAATCAACGATTCGTTTTGTACTCGATTGAAATCCCATCAGGCTTGGCAATTGTTGAGTTTCGATGCTCTTTTTTTCCGACACAATTAAATTCTGTAACATCGTCGAGTAATTCACAGTTTCATCCGGAAATTTATGTCGCAAATTGTTGATTATTCCCGAATATTCTCGAATAGTTCACGTAAATTTGAAATTTTCACCGATCAAAATTACGAAAATTCGACAATGACCCAAGAGAAATTGAAAATTAGGAAAATTCGAAGAAAATACGCTAAAAATTGTGCGAAAGGCGAAATAACTCCGATCAAATGATGAGAATCTCCCACTTTTAAGTCCAATTATAAGATGTATGTTCTTAAATAAAGCCTAATTTATACGAAACAGTGAGGCGGGGAGCTCACAATTCAATTTAAATTCAAATTTGAAAATTTTCCGACAGCTCATATAAACTTATATAGAAAAAAATCTATTTTAACTATTTTCCTCTAATTTGAAATTTTATTTTAAAGCAATCTAGTTGTCTGATATAAATAAGATACGGTTAATTTGCCAATTTACAAACAAAAGACTAAGGTCCCCATAAACGTTCAGTTTGGCCTCCAGCTAACAGCCCGAATTAATTGTAAGGCAGTTCTACTCACCTTACAAGGAAAGTGTAAGGAAAGCCTTAAATTATAATTATTCGTATTCAATTATTCATTTATGGATTGTGAATAAAACATTTAATTATAAACACAGAAAATCTCTTTTTTATTGTGTAACAGTTTATTTATTTATTTATATTTATTATATGTATAATTTGAAATTTTATATACATGTTTTATTATCGTTTTATAGCTATTTAATTGCAATTATTATATAAATTAGTTAATTTGTCGAATCGTAAATAACATAATGGTGGTTTTTAATTCATTTGATCACAATTGGGGCTGACATTAAGTGAATTGAAGTGCGAAAATATTCGATGTTAAAATCGATTCATATCAATTCGATTTTATGCGAGAATGATCAAATTTTCAAAATACCAGTTATTTGAAAATAAACAGTTTTTGTAGACTAAAAATGAACTACCGGATTTTTTATCTACCACGAAACCAGTGAGCTTTAGCTGTTTTTGAAATTTTGAAAAATTGGTCAAAAAATTTCCATCAATTTTAGAGTCAATTTCTCAATAAATTACAACAAGATTTTCGGTTTTTTCGATTTTATCTGCGTATGATCAAAATTCGAAAAATCTACAGCTTTAAATTAATAAAAAACCGATAAATTTTTGATATTTTCAAAATAGATAATTTATTTTACAGTCATTGATCAATTAGATTTTGTCATTTTACTTCGTTAATTATTGTAAAAATTGATTAGAATTATTGGCACACCCAGCAAGCTACCAGTCATCGGCATCATCATCATCATCATCATCATTATCATCATGTAAATTTTAAAGCTCGTTATATGATAAACAAGTCCAAGATAATGGCCAACGAAAGTGCTAATTACTGTTATTATTCCCAATTATCATCAACCGATTTTGTTACTCAAATTGATTACTTATATAGAATTTATGCAATCGAGAAAAAAAATTATGATTAATTTATTATAATTGGTTGTTTCGGTGGTTAAACGAGATGAATTCCGGTTGAATTCTCCTTGATTTATATCTATCAAATTTTCAATTCGTCTTTTAATCGATCATTCCGAATCTTAATGATCAACATGACTTAATATAGATAATCGCTTAAGTAATATTTTAGGACTTCCTAACAAGAAAATGATAACTGGTCATTATTTATTACTATGAATGGTGATAATGGGGGCTTACAAATTGTTGGAGGGTTCGATATAATTTTTTTCAGGACGTGATCAAAATTTCCGAACGATGCCTGAAATCGTTCGGTTATATTCAAAAATTTGATATTTAAATATTGCAATTAATTAATTAGGTTGAAATTAGGTGATTAATGGTTTATTTCGAATATAAATAGCTGAAATTCTATGATGACATCGAATTTTCACACCGATTCATTAATTATATCTGATAATTTATTCCAACTCGTCGAAATAGTTGGAATGCTTGAAATTATGTGGATTTTCTTCAAGAAAATCTATTGACAACTCTGCGCAAATTTGACGGATTTCGAATAATTTCCACCATAATAAAAGAGGGATTACAGCACTTGTTTTTGTCTGGTGTGACTATTTTCGCAGTAAGC
>JAZBGZ010000875.1:0-11874 GCA_037414795.1 Stenodera caucasica | reverse complement strand
ATATGTATAACAAATGTCCAGTTGATTTCCGGTCAGAATTATAATTTCCGGTAGAACTTGATCCGATCTATTCGAATTTATCAGGAAAAATTTTATATAAAATATCGTAATAATCTAGTAGTTTGTGAATTGTTTAAAAATTGTTTTATTCAAGTAGGTTGTGTCTATTTGAGGTGAGTGTTTGTTAAATAAAAAAAAACAAATAAATGATGAAACAGTTGATAGTCGTTAATGTCGTATTTCAAGTAATTCAACGTCGCGACGCACCTCAAACATCTGCTTGATTTTATTTTTCATGATAGTAGCCGAACATTAAGTCATTTGTTTGATTTACAATCATAGCCACTTTGATTAAATTGAAAAACAAGTGAATTATGACAGGTGGCCTAGCCTACTATTGGAAATTTTCCTAAAATTTGTACTATTTGATTTAATGAGTCATTTTTTTTTGTTTTTTTTTTTTTTGAATAATTTAAATTCTTCGAAAAGGGTTAATATTCGAATTGATCGATTTTCACCCCTGTTTTTATTTTTTTTATTTTATTTAATTTTTAATTATAATCACCGGTTAGAATAATGACCCTTTTTTTTTTCCCTACCGAAGGGTGACTCATTTTGGAAAAAATCCATATTTATAGTTTTTCCGTATTTGCACCCCTATTAAACAATTTTTTCGAAAACAATTGAATTGACTATAGAATTGCGCCGGCTCGATTTCCTCAACATCCCTTTTTCTGAATTATTCAAAGGGACAAATTCGAGTATTTCGAACGAATTGAGCGCCACTTTTGTGTGTATCGAGCGTTACTACCGCTGTTGACGCCGCCGCCACCACCACCACCACCGCCGCCGCCGTCGCCGTCATCGAATTTTCCTCTATAATTTTCCCAATCACAGTGATAGCAGTGAAAATTTAAAATAAAAATTAATCGAAAATTTAAATTAAATTCAATTCAATTAAAACCATCAATAGAACGGTCGTTAGGGTAGTTTTTGATTGAGTTATCAACCCCCACCACCCCCGTCAGTCATTTGAACGAAATCAAATTGTTACAGTGATAATCAAGATGGCCGGCGTCCGTGCGGCGGCTTGAAACCGATAAATTTCCACAATTTCCACAGAATTTTCCGAAATTTTTCCACAAAACAGGTAATTATCAAAGGGGTAGTTTTTATTATTTTATACCAAAAAATTTTCAATTATTCATAAAAATACCACAAAATTAGTTATTTCGAAATTATAAAACAATTGATTATAATTTATAATAAAGAGGGTTGTTTTATTGGGGTTGTTTTAATAGGGGATGATGTTGAGAAAGGTCTTTACTATGAATATTTCGAGCTAATACACAATTTTTTTCGTTAATATGGCGTATTTATCGGTTTTTATTGATAAAACCCCGCTAATTCGTAATCAAGCCGATTACAAAATCGTCCGAATTACAGAATTAACCTCATTTGAATCGTTCCAAATATTATCAATTCATAGATTGGATCATTTTCGAGCGATTTCTCGAAATAAACACAACATCTCGATTATCCGTATCGTATAATAATCAATATTCGGATAATCGAAACAACTGATTAATAATCAATTAAAGCCAAAAAATTTATAATTTTTCAGACATGTTCTCGATAATACCAACTTATTGATCGATAGAAAATTATTGGAAAATTCGAAGAAAAATGGAAAATTCAGTAAAAACACCAATAAATAAAATGGATGAAAAACAAGTTTCCATTTATTTTTCTCAATTGAAAGCAATGTTGAAACGGAATATTTTATTGAAGAAACGCGAAAAACGAAAAACAATTGCAGTAAGTTGTATACTAGTGTGAACTCACTCTTAGACTTACGGATCATCGGAAAAATTGACGCCATCTAGTAATCATGTTTTAAACTACTCTAATTCTATATTGTGACCTTTCTTTAATCCGTAATGATATTCCAAATTCGTTTTTAACCATAAAAAATACTAGTGTGAACGCACTCTTAGATTTATCATACAGGTCATAGAAAATTAACGCCATCCAACTTTTTTTTTTTTTTAACAAAAATTAGTTATTTGATTGTGATTTTTTCGATGATCCTGTATATTGAGACACACCTCTTTAATCCGTTGATTGAATTTTAACCACTTCCTTATCCCCGCCTACTTTGATTCATTTAATAAATACGAACATTCGATCCAATTAGATATAATTGATTGACCTTGAACTTCAATTGTTCTTTATTTTCTCTATTATATTTAAATGTTCTATTGTTTATTGAATTTTGGCGCCAATTTTTTTTTTTGTTGTTTTTCAGGAAGTCCTATTACCATTATATTCATTAGGTATATTGATTGTTATGAAAATTATAATACCGAATCCGAATTTTCCATTAATGAATATACCACGTGGTGAGGCGCGATTATTTGAACAATTTCAAAATTTGAAAAATCACACTGTTGCCGTTGTGCCCAATAATAATGAAACACAAGTAAGTCCAAAACAAAAACAAAAAATATCTCACAACAAAAAAAATAATTGATTTTATTATTTCAAGGAATTTCTACGTAATGTTAACGATCTGTGGCAGAGTATGCACCAAAATTCTGGACTTCATCCAATTAATTGGTTAATATTTGAAACAAAAGAAGATCTATTAACTGCTTATTGGTTAGAACCGATTAAAATACCAATAGCTGTGATTTTCGAACAACCCGAACCTATAAGTGGACCTTTACAGTATGTATCATTCGAATAACAACCAATCTCGTAATGACGTCATCGATAAGCTAGGTTAAAATCGATCAATCACGCTATTTCACTATTATCAAACAAAATCATGTGATTATTGACGTTATTAGAGAGATTTATGATTGAGATGACGTGTTTTTTTTTTGTTTTTATTTTTTTGAGGTTATGTTGATTGTTTTATTTGTATTTTTTTATAGGTATGAGATACGAACGAATCCATCATTATTCGAATTACCGATAACAACAGTTTTGTATAGTTCACCGGCATCTTGTCGTCAATCATCTAGTCATTGGTCGAGTGTTTTTCCAATCGAAACCGGTGACAGTTGTCCTGTCAATCAATATTATTATTCTGGCTTTTTGGCATTACAAGCATTACTCGATTATACGAAAATACGCGTGAGTTACAATAATTTTTTACTATTATTATTATTATTATTATAGTGTAACTCCGAAATCTAAGGCTGCGAGCGTTACGATGAAAATCACTAGATGACGTCATTACAATAATAGAAAATAACGCCATCTAGTGTTTTATTGCGAAATTAATTCGATTAGACTATCCTTATCAAGGCTGCACTCTCATTAGAACACGCATAGCTTTTGACATAATTGAAGGCTACACCTTCACTAAATTATTTTTGTATCAAAACTTAAATAAAGGTGCGTACTCACTAAAACGCTGTCATTGTAAAAATCAATGACTTATTTTAAATTAACAAAAAAATTGATATAAATTTGGGTATAAATCGCTAGATGGCCATTTCTAAGGCTGTGCGCTCATTGGAATAACGCAATAGTGCGCAGAATCCATCATGCTGTTTTAAGGCTGCGCACTCACGTCAATTTGATTACAATTTCGTTAATATACAGTGTGTTACCAATTTTTTCCAGATCGATACAGGTCGTAATGATTTAAAAGTACCAGAAATATCATTGGAAATGTTTCCGAAAGAGGCATATACGGCCAATTGGATGGTAGCATTTCGTGTTGTCATACCATTATATATGGTAATGGCATTATCACAATTTATAACCTATTTATTGATTTTGATTGTTGGCGAAAAAGAGAATAAAATAAAAGAAGGTATGAAAATAATGGGATTGAAAGATTCCGTTTTTTGGTAAGTCTTTTTTGGAAAAATTATACAGTTGTTTACTCTGAGTTAGAGGGCGCTGTCGCGCAACAATTGAAATTTTTTGACAGTTGAACTAGATGGCGCTGTTTAAAGAGTAAACAATTTTGATATCAATTTAATATTAATTTTTTTTTTTTGTTAAATTTCAGGTTATCATGGTTTATTATTTATGGTATTTTCGTTTTGTTTTTATCAATTATTTGTTGTGTTCTTTTGTTTACATTGCAAGTTTTCCAAAATACGAATTTTCTATTAATTTTCTTATTAGTTCTATTATATTCATTATCAATTATTATGTTTGGTTTTATGATAACGCCATTTTTTGACAAATCTCGAGTAAGTTGTTGTTACCAAGAACATTTTTGGGACCAATCATTAATAATAATTGAAAAAATTTTTTAGACTGCTGGAATTCTGGGAAATTTCGCTGTCAATATAATGAGTTTATTGTATTTCATTCAAGTATTTGTGGATAATTCAAGTTCAGTGGCTTTTGGTATTGTGTCGTTGATTAGTTCATCGGGTTTCGCATTAGCTATGGATAAGGTATAGTGATTAGGGTGCGCTCACACTATTAGCGTCAATGCGCTAATATTAAATTTATAATAATTTCAATTGTTTTCTTGTGTTGAATTATTGTTGTATTTTACGAATTTAAAGGCTTTGGTTATGGAATTGAGAGGTGAAGGTGTCAATTTCGATAATTTATGGCAAGGTCCGGGCTTACCGTTCGGCGGAAGTCTAATCATGATGGCCTTGGATATTGTTTTATATGGTTTATTGGCTTACTATCTCGATTGTGTCATACCAAGTGAGTTTTTAGATTAAAATTTTGGAATTTTTTTTAAAAAAATTTTTGGACTTCTTTTTTTTGGACGACAGGTGAGCATGGCATAAAACGTTCAGCATTTTTCTGTTTCAAACCATCATTTTGGTGTAATCGCAAAAAACCAATACAACGGGTAAATCAACATAAACCAGGCCGTTATCAAGTTGTCCTACAATCTCGATTTCAGATACCATATGTTAATGGTGGTTCTGTTGGGTCATTACCAATAACAACTGAAGATAATAATGTTGATGTTGAACCAGTACCAAGAGAGATGAAAGGGCGGGAAGCCATCAAAATCGTTGATCTATACAAAAGTTTCCATGTAAGGGTCGTTATACAATTGGGCGTATGTCGGACGTGAACGCATTGAATTGACAGCTGTCATTCGCAATCCCCATCTGGCTGTCATTATTTGACAGCTGTCACTCGACTACAACTATAATTGAACGTCATTTTTTTGCAAACTAGAACTGTCATTGGACTACGATAATAATAAAATATAAGTTTTTGACAGCTGTCAATTCGAAGCGCCTGCGACATCTGCCATATTGTAACGCTGGCCTTAGATACGTTATTATTTCGTTTTTTTATTGTAAAAATTCGCCAAATTCCATGATTTTGCAGCATTGCCGAAAACCCGAAATCAAAGCCATCAAAGGCATCAATTTGACAATTTACGAAGGTCAAATAACGGCAATTTTGGGCCATAATGGTGCTGGCAAAACGACCTTATTCAATATATTGACCGGTTTAACGGCACCCAGTAGCGGTACGGCATACATTTTCGGTTATGATGTACGCGATCCGAACGATATGGATGAAATACGCAGTATGACCGGTGTTTGTCCTCAACATGACATATTGTTCGATAATTTAACGCCCAAAGAACATTTGGACTTTTTTGCCGCCGTTAAAGGCATACCGTCAGAATTACGTGAAACGGAAGTGATGAAAACGTTACGTGATATCGATTTAACGGATAAGGCCAATACATCAGCCAAACATTTGAGTGGTGGTCAAAAACGGAAATTATCAGTTGGTATTGCTGTGATTGGTGATCCGAAAATCATAATTTTGGATGAGCCAACGGCCGGTGTGGATCCATATTCGCGCCGACATATGTGGTCGGTTTTGCAAAATCGCCGACATGGTAAAATCATTTTGCTAACCACCCATTTTATGGATGAAGCCGACATTTTGGGTGAGTTACAATCATACAAACTCTTTGGCCATATGAAGAAAATTTTGCCAAAATTTCCAGCTGATCGTAAAGCGGTTGTGTCCAAAGGCAATATCCGTTGTTGTGGTAGTTCGTTGTTTTTGAAGAATAAATTCGGAATTGGTTACCATTTGACGTTGGTATTGGATGGGGTGTGTAGGGAGCATGCTATAACACGTTTGGTCACCACTCATGTTCCAAAAGCGGAGAAAGCACGTCGACATGGCCGTGAATTGAGCTTCATATTGCCCCATAATGCTGTCGATAATTTTGCTCCGTTATTTTCGGCCATTGAACAAGAAATCAATAATAAATCAAGCAAATTGGGTAAGTCGGAAATTTTGCAAACGCTTTGGTGGCCTTAAAATCAAGCCCAAAATTTCTGGCAATCATCATTTCATTATTAGTAACACATAAGGTTCATTATTGAGCAATGCCAGAACTTTTGAACCTTGTTTTGTAGTAGTATACGCTTTGGTATTCAGTAAATCAAAGCCAAAACTTTTGGCAATCATAAATTCATAATCAGTAACACATTAGGTCCATGATTGAGCAATGCCAAAACTTTTGAACCTTGTCTTATTGTAGTATTCGCTTTGGTGTTTAGCAAATCGATGCCAAAAATTTTGACAATCATCAATTCATGATCACCAAGCCCACGAGTTCAAGACTGTATAATTCCAAAACTTTTGGACATCACAGTTTCATCACCATATTGAAATCGAATTTTTCCAGGCATTTCGAGCTATGGTGTTTCCATGACGACATTAGAAGAAGTTTTTCTACATTTAGAGCGTGATGAAGAGAATGAATGTCCAATGGATAATCTATCGAAGAAAATGGTCCGTAATCGGGCCTTAAGTCGTAGCTTAAGTCTACAAAGTAAAAGTACCAGCTATCAATCGTTACAAAATGAAAGCAACAATCTGACAGTACCACAGGACAATAAAAGTAAGCCGACTATAGATGGCGCTCGAACACAATAGCATGGCTTACTTGAATAAGAAAGGAAGAGCGAGAGGGGGGGATTGAAAAAGAGGAGAGAGAGAGAGAGAGAGAGAGAGAGAGAGAGAGAGAGAGAGAGAGAGAGAGAGAGTGGGAGCGAGAGAGAAAGATTGAGCGGGAGAGAGAGTGATGGAGATAGTGTGAGATAGAGCGAGATAGGGTAGAGATAGAAAGAGGAAGAGCGGGGGAAAAGAGGAAGAGCGAGAGAGAGAGGGGAAATATACTAAAGCTTAGCTTCAGCTACTGGTCGCTAGATGGCATTTTTCTGAAACTTTTTCGCTTTGTCACTAGGTGGCGCGATCACGGATCAAACGCAAATCGGTGGTTTGGAAATAATCAGCGAAACACGTTCACCCATACAAGGTATCGGTTTAGAAAAGATCGAATGTAAACCGAATTTTCTACAAACATTAATATCGTTATTACGTTTACGTTGTTTACGTTTAATACGTGACATACAAAAATTATATTTTATGATATTATTACCGTTATTTTTGGCAACATTAGGTCTATATTTCAATAGTATCCAAATATCTGAACCGAAATTTTCACCATTAATTTTAAATGGTACCACATATGGTAAACAAACATTATTTGCCATTCATAATGGTACCGATGAGAATTTGGACAATTTCTATAATGAATTATTGACAATTGGCGTCAATAATATTGATAATTATAATGGAAATTTCTCGTTATTATTGGACATTAGTCCACATATGGCCGCTTTAAATATCAATAAATTCAATGATCCCGATTTCAATATAACAATCATTTATAATGATACCGTACAGCNNNTTGAATCGTGATCATTCCGAAACATTGATACCAATCGAAATAAAGGCATTACCATTTCAACAGACCGCACAACCGGAAGAATTCAATTTGGGCATATTTTCAGCATCCACATTTATGGGCATGATTTTCGTTTTGGTACCAGTTAGTTTAGCCATTGATATGGTTTATGATCGTGAAGTAAGCAAATTATTTCTAAACAAATCGATAATATACAAACTGTCATTTATTGTTAATCAACTGATCGATGACAGCCTGTATATTATCGATTTATCGTCTAATTGGAGCCATTTTCTTATGTTACAGATCAAAGCTAAAAATCAATTACGTGTAAACGGTTTGAATTTTACAATGTATTTTCTAACGTATTTTGTTGTTTTGGCCGGTTTAATGTTTCTAATATGTTCATTATTATTATTAATAATATTATTATTTGATATACCGCCATTACGTGATTGGCCCGCTTTATTAATATTAAGTTTATTATTATTATTTTATTGTCCATCATCAATATTATTTAGTACATGTGTTAGTTATATATTTGATAAAACCGATTCAGCTCAATCGATATTACCAAATATAGCAACATTTTTAGGTTGTATACCGTTTTTTTTGGTTATATTTTTAGATATGTTACGTATTGGTGGTAAATCAGCCTTTATATTACATATGATATTTTCATTATTGAATACAATGTATATACCATATGCTATTATATATTATGTACAACGTGTTTATATTATGTGTAATGTTAATTTTGCATGTACAAAATTAACAATTGGTGATTATTTAACAGATGAAATTATTGTTATGTTTATTGGTATATTAATTAATATACCATTTTGGTTTTTTATATTACGTATTATTGATATTAAGAAGAGTGGTGGACGTACAGCTGATGCTTTCAAATTTTTACATGTAAGTAGAAAAATTTTAGACAACAAATCTATCACACACTGTATATTAGACTAAATATTAAGAAAAATCATGATAATCCATCACAGCCTATATATTCACACAATATGAAAGAATCATAAGTCATTCGAAAATTAAAAAAAATCTGAATCAATTCAATTACAGCCTGTATACATGACTGTATGATTGATATAATTACGAAAATTTCTAGACAAATCATAACTATTAGACAATAATACTAAAATATGAATATTCTTTACATACTAACAGCCTGTATATTGCATACTAACACAAAAAATACACTACAAATCGATCACAGTTTGTATACTTGATAAACTAGCATACTAGACGACAACAACAAATCTATGACACACTGTATACATTGTAAACTATTATAAAAATTTACCAATAAGTTGATCACAGCCTGTATATTTTATACACCAACGCAAAAACTTCTCCAGATAATCTATTCACAGAAAATATAACAAATTTAGCAATAAAGTCATTACATCCTGTATAGATTTGCTACTAACAAAAAAAAAAAAACATAAGCAATAATATCACAGTATTATTAAAATTCATCAATATGCTGATCACAGCCTGTATATTTCATATACCGACACAAAAAATACACCAATCAATCTATCATTGTCTATATAAATCACAGAAAATATAAAAATAGCAATAAAGTCTTTACATCCTGTATAGATTTACTAGTAACAGTAAAAAATAATGAACAATTCAATTACAGCCTGTATACATGATTGTATAAAAGAATATTTCTATAAATTCTATACAGTTTATAAAAATTACACAACAATGTAAAAAAATACAGTCTGTATACGTTTAATTTCTATAATTACAATTTAGTGAATCACAGCCTGTACATATAACATGGATAACAAAGATACACCAACAAAATTATCACATCCCGTATAGATGTACATATATTACACTAGATAATTAAGAAAAAATACAAATAATTCAATTACAGCCTGTATAATTGATTCTATACTATTGATATATTTGGCACAACACAGAAATATACCAGCAGTTTCATAACGACCTGTATATTGACACACACACAAAAAAAAACCAAATCTATCACAAATTGAAAACAACCTGTATAGTTCACCGACAAACATAACAATATACAAACAATTCAATTACAGTCTGTATAAAAATCTAGACAATTCATAAACTTGACATAACAACACAAAAATTCAACAACAGATCTGTTACAGTCTGTATACTTTTTATATTGAAATGAAAAACAATAATTCTATCACTTCCTGTATATTTCACTCATGAGCTTAAAAATCTAGCACGGTCTGTATATTTGAATTAATGAGACACTTGATTGACAGTCTGTATACAGGATTCTGATTGGCTGTTTATTTATACAGAGTGTTATTGTGATTTGTTGCAGAAGAAAAAAACCCGTGAAGAAATCGTTGATGATCTGAATGAATTGAGTGACATTGGTGAGAATGAAGATCAAGATGTCAAAAATGAACGTCAAAAAGTCAAAAATTTGATTGATTGTCATGTGACTAATCCACCTGTAGTTATGGTGCATGTATGTTATTTTTCCCGCCGAAATTTCAAATTTCAAATTGATTAATTTTCGAGGTTATATTTTCAGAATTTACATAAAGAATACGTCAAAACCGAATTCCATTGTGATTGTTGTTGTTGTAAACGTGACGAAGAACCGGATACGACAAAGATAGCAATAAAATCATTATCATTGGCTGTTGATGCCGGTGAAGTTTTCGGCCTTTTAGGCCATAATGGCGCTGGTAAAACAACAACAATGAAAATTATAACAGCAGAAGATGCACCGACACGCGGCCGTGTCCAAATTGGCGGCGAATCCATAACCTCAAATATGAATGACGCATTCCAATTGTTAGGTTATTGTCCACAACATGACGCCCTATGGAAAAATATCACTGTACGTGAACATTTAGAATGTTATGCTGCTATACGTGGTGTCCCATACAACGACATACCGAAAATCATCAATTCATATTTAAGTGGTCTACAAATCTACGAGCACGCCGACAAACAAACACAACAGTGTTCCGGTGGGACGCGCCGTAAATTGAGCTTTGCTATGGCGATGGTTGGCAATCCGAAAGTCGTTCTATTGGACGAGCCCAGTACTGGCATGGATCCGCGCAGTAAACGTTTCTTATGGGACACGATATTGGCCAGTTTCCAAGGCAACCGTGGCGCCATTTTGACAACGCACTCAATGGAGGAGGCGGATGCGTTGTGTTCACGTGTCGGTATTATGGTTAAGGGTGAGCTGCACTGTTTGGGATCGACGCAACATTTGAAAAATTTATATGGCGCCGGTTATACGTTGGAGATGAAATTGAAGGGTGGCGATCGCACCCCTAACGAAGATGATGATGACGATGATGATGATGATGATGATGATAGTTTCGTGGATCGTCCGCAACAATTGCGCGAATTTGTTCAAAATCTATTTCCGGATTCGATTTTGCAAGAAAGTTTCGCTGATCGTTTAGTATTTAGTGTTCCACAACAAAGTGTTCCTTCATTAGCCAATTGTTTTATGCAACTTGAAAAAGGTACGATTATAACCTAAAAATTTTTTTAAGGTTATCTCTAATAATTATTATTATTGATTACAGCTAAAACTGAATTGGATATAGAAGAGTACAGTTTTAGTCAGACAACATTAGAGCAAGTTTTCTTGAAATTCGCCCAATACGATGAAATCAATAACGAATAAATGACGTAAACAGAAAAGTGAGGTTATGTTGTTATTTTTGATGGCCTAATTATATAAGTTCTCCCTCACAATTTTTAAAATAGTGCCTAACGATTATATTATGTAAATAGTCGCTTGCAATTTAATTTATAATTATAACAATTAATTCTCTATCTCTCTCTATTTTTTTCAACAAAAAAAATAAAATAAAACAAAACAACTAACAGTCATAAATTACAATTATATATTGAGGTGTTCATTAATTAAAATAATGAAAAATATTATTAATAATAATAATAATAATGATAATAATTTGGGGTGGGGTTGTTTTCAGCAAAATAATAATAATTATAATTATCTTGAAATTTAAAACATAAAAAAAACAATTGTTAGTAGAAGAATTTCGACAATTTTTAATTTTAATTATTGCAATAATTTCAACCAAAAAAAAAAACTGTATCAACTACAATAGTAATAATAA